>NW_006499905.1:1718832-1795752 GCF_000471905.2 Amborella trichopoda | reverse complement strand
AGCACTATTTCTTGGACTTAATTTTTTTTTTTAATAGTCAGACATCTTGATGTTGAGATGATCGATTAGAGGGTTTTTCAACATTAAAACAAGCTTTTCCGATGGATTTTTTATGTGCATCTTTAATTCTATATTTTAATGTTGCAACCTTCTACAAAGTTTTTTAAAAATATATAAAATGTATTATTTAACTATTATGATTAAAAATATGAAGTTATATTTATTTAAATATTATTGATATATTATTATATATAATAATTATTTAAATATTAACCACTATTCAGGTTCGGGTCGGGTTTACATGGATCCAAACTCGAACACAAAGATCTGATCCGGATACGAACAATGTTCGGTTCCAAGATTTGGACCCACACCCGATCCAATGAATTGAATTTTTGAACCCATACGCAGATCCAGATCAGGTCCAGTCATCGAGTCATGGTCCATCGCCACCCTATGGATTGAGCCCCAATAATTGATCAATTGTGGAAAAGGTGAATGACTCCTACAAATATTTGTCTATCGTGCAAGAATGCTAAGGAAACAAATATTGATGGATTGTTCCTTTGTTTATCCCCTCCGGACCTTGCTTTTAGGACGTTTGAATTTAGTCGGGTATCTCCTAATTTCATAAAACAGCTTATTATATTCAATGATATTTAGCCACCTTTGCCAAGGTAAAGCGGAATAGTAGAGCTTTTTAAGGTATGCAGAATTCAGGACTTTCTCAAAAAGCAAAAGATAGAATACAAGAGATATGTGAGAGGAGAGAAGCATATACCATAACTTCAGATAAATATTCTAAAACCAAAGATTTACATCCTTGTTAGATAAAAAGATATGTGTGTATGACAGATACAAGTGTATGAAATGTGAACCTTAAAAAATGACTTCATGACACATTTGTATAATATACGAGTATCGTGTATATATATTTAAATTTATGTGTATGTCACATCTACATTTACATATACAACTCATGTTGTACAACAATAGTAAATAATCTAAAAATACAAAATTAAATTAATAGTCTAGAAAAAGGTTACTTTGTGAATTTGAATTTTATTCATCAAAAATTTCTTATAACTCAATCCAAAGTACAACATGGGGAAAAAAGTACAACAAAATTTTAAAAATACCAAAATTCTAGTACAATCTTTTAAAACTAGTAAAAGTCAATTACTACGGCAAGACAAGGTATAATATAATTCACACAATTAAAGGAAAAAAGGATTAGGGAACAATAAAGATATTACATAATACAAAGCACAATAAGAAATGAATAGAGAAAAGTCGAAGAAAATATATGAATATCTAGTGGTCCACAGCTTGGAGAAGGAGAAACTAGTGGTTCATAGGGGTTGGGGAGAGAAAGACCATTTGGGGAAGGAGAAACCCTAGAAAGTTTCATGTTAGTTGAAATAAATCTATGTTTCTTATTTATAATAACAATCACTTATGGAAACCCTTATTTAACACATTAAAATATTTTTTATTGTTTATTATAAACTACTTAATTTATTTTTGCTTTTAAAATAAAATATTCTTAAATTAAAAATGAAGTTTGTAAACAAATAAATCTACTTAAAAAATAAACATGTCTTAAAAAGAGAAACACATAATTGGATACTTTATAGAGGTTTCTTACATGTCCAAGAGGTCAACATGTTAGTCTGCATCTAACTAGTGTCCACACATGATCAGATCCTTAGACACCCGTATCATGGTTTGTCCCTTTTAACGAGCTTTTTGCTCAAATTCAACAGTGTATTATATAAACACCCCATTTGGCTAAGAGGTCCCTAGGTGCCTAAAACATAACTTTAGATCATAAAACCTAAGGCATGCCTACCCATAGCCTAGACATCACTAAGCACACCAGAATTCACAACTAGGCTGCTCTGTGGCCCATCTTTTAGCCTAAAACCTTTATGACCATCCATTAGAACTCCAATTTCATTCTAGATTCCCCTTCTAGGATCATGTTGAGCCAAATAGACCAAAGAGCATTAAGTTTTAATGCTCCGTATGGAGCCGACACCTTGGGATTCCTGCATAAATGGGCCCGAACTGAAAAAACATGGTTAGTTTTCGAGGTGTGCACCTAAACACATCATCCTAATGCTCAGGACAAAAATAAGATAGATTGAGGGGATCATATACAGTGCTCTAAGGTGCAGAAAAGATAATGAAGTTGGTACGGCCCTACTAAGTCATATGGCATTCCTTCAAATCCCATATGAAGTTTTCTGAGATGTCATTGATTGAGATGTTCACAGTAAGTAAATATTAATGAAAAATTCATGATATATATTTTTCAAAATAGGAAAATGGTCCCATTGCACCTTTTAAAAGGAGCAAGTCAAACAAAACAACTGACAAACTATAGATTTTTCAAACCCAATATCAATGAAATGTGACATATCCATCCTTTTTAAAAAGGAAAAAGTTTATATAAAGGTTGAGGCCCTGAACAATCAAACTCAGGCATACCTAAAAAATTCACTTGAAGAAGTTGTTTTGATACTGAAAAACCCTCAAATCCTATCATCCCAACCATGAGGTAATGGATGTAAAAAAAAAATAGATTTCAAATCTTGGAAATACTACATCTTGTAATGCATTTTCTAAACCGTCAATTTTCAAGATTTTCAGTGTTCATAGATCTTCTTGATTTACACTTTTTCGAAGCTTTAACTTTTATATTTGGAGTTGAAAATAAATTTTCATGCCATCATAAATATTTTCGGTACTGAAAAGGCATTTTTTGATACTATTTGAAGGTGTGCCTTACTTTAATTGTTTAGGGCCTCAGCCTTATGCAAACCATAGCCTTCAAAAAATTAGATGACATTTTGGATACCAGGTAATATGTAACTTCATTCAACCTAATCATTTTTTGGGTGAATTCATTCAACCTAATCAACTCACCTCCAGTTTGAATTTGACTTTTAAAAGAGCAGTTAAGGTTGAAATTGGATTAGATAATGCATCATAAAGCTCTAATCAAAGATTGTAGAGAAATTAGGATGTGTTGGTTAGATTGAACAAACTGAAACATTATATATTTTTATTCTAATAAGAAAGATTAATCACAGCCAAATCATACAAGAGAAATAATGAGTTCCTTTGCATATCTTTTCAAGACATTACTAAATGGGGCTTTCGCACTACTGGCAAACTGAGTAGTTAGTGCCCAACTCACAAGACTCAAAAATAGCTCCTAAAAAAAATATAAAAAGGCAAAAAATATTGAAATTTTAATAACTTCAGTACATTGGTTAGAAATATTTTTTAAGACTTTGCTAGTTTTTAAGATCATTTGAGAACTTTCATAATTTTTCCTTTTTTAATAATTTTCTGAAAGTATAAAACCAATTTTTAATAGTCCATCTTTAGTCTTCTAATGAATTATATTAACTCTTTTAACTTTGGAAAAAGTTTATATAATGTTGTAACCTTAAAATGTAGAATTACAGATGCGCCTCAAAAATCCATTGGATAAGGTTGTTTTAATGTTGAAAAGAACTCTAATTAGTCTTCTCAACATCGAGATGTATGAATATGAAAAAAAAAATATATTTTTAGTCCTATAAATTGTACATCTTGCAACACATTAGCTAGACTGTCCGTTATCAAGATTTTCATAGGTTTATAGATCTACATGATTTTAACCATTTTTGGAGTTTAAAATTTTATGAATAGATTTTGAGATAATCTTAAGAATTTTTTACACCAAAATTTCATGTTATGATAAACTTTGGATGTACGTCTTAATTGGATTGTTTAAGGTTGCAACCTTATAGAAACCACATCCTTTAACTTTACATGTAGTTTGTATAAGGTGATAACGTTATTTGTACAAATAAAGTTGCGATGTATTAAAGTACCTATTTTAATTAGATGGTATAGATTTGATTAGCCTTTTAAGACAACATTAGAAAGTGATTTTTTTTTTGTTTTAATATAATGTCGAATCTACACCAATCAAATAACATGTTTAGACCACATATTACTACAACCTTACTTCTACAAGTACACTAACTTATGTAAGCTTTTTTTTTTTACTTTTTCTATTTTTTACTATCTTTTAGAGAATTCTTATGTTCCTTTGTTTGAGTCCACGTAACTCAGCAGAGTTACTTACCTCAGCCAAGAGCCGAGCACCTCGAGCCAATTTCCGAAACATTGAATGGAAACATTGCAAAAGATCCTTAAGCAGCTTTGAAATCATATGCCTTTCGAGGTAAGATTGGGAAGAATAATGGTAAAAGAATGATAAGCATATCTTTAGCTAGATAGATGATCGCAAGTCACGCCAGTAATTTGTACAAAAACTTCAAACCAGCAAATCAGAAAAACAAAATCTCAGGAAAGTATATATAATATATAAATCGAGGAGATCAAGAAAATGAAACACAAAAAAGATCATCTACACATTTCATAAATAATCAGCATTATTTATCATTTTATGCGTGTAGGAGTGTTTTGTTCGCTTGGTAACACCTGTTACGATATTGAATATCATATATTTTATTGTGAATTTTATAGATTTATAATTCTGAAGTGAAAATCGTTGAGCCATGACATGTTTGGTACACATGAAATTTTCATGTGAAAAAGCTCTTTCGTATGATGGGGTGTGAGAATTTTTTCACACCAATTGGTAGCCAATTGATGTGAAAATAAAATATTTTAACATGAAAAATATTCCTTCATGTGATTAGTTAGGGGAGTATTTTCACGCGTGCGAAACGTGCCCTAAGTTCGAGTGCTAATGGCCACCTTTAACATACCAGAGTGAAAAATAAAACAAAATAAAGAAGTGATATGTTTTTATATGAAGATCTAATATTGGAAAGTTTCTCATTCATTAGTCATCTATGTTCACTTTTAGACCAATTATATGTAAGAGGGTTACAATAGAATTCTTGAGCATAAATAATTTCAAAAATAATGAAATGAATATTGTGAATACCGTAGATGTGATGATTGAGTGCACTTCGAAGGTTTTGAAAACAATTGAAACTTGTTAGTTTTGTACTCCAAAAAAGAAATCATGAAAGAAGCATCAAGTATACCTAATTATATTCATAAAGGAAGAAATGAAGTACTCAATGAGCTAAGTTCCATAGATTTTTTTATGGGATTGTATATAATGAGACCATTTACCTTTGATACAAAGTGGTCACAATTACTTATAACCATCGGATGTGAAATTTGATGATTTTGGTATGTCACAAAGTTCGAAAAATTTTCTTTTGAAGTTTGAGGCTGGTTATTGGAAGAAATGCAGCTACCCAATTTTACATATAATGGCCAAGATTAAATGTGACTACTTTGCACCAAAGGTAAATCTATACTTTTGCTTTTTTTATTTACCTTCTCAAAGAAGTATAGTTGCAATTTGAAATAGCAAAAGAGTATATGCGCTGGTGGAGCATCTCGTCCATTCATTCCTTGGGTAAAACCTTATTTAGGAGTATTTCTAAAGGAGAAAGTTTATATAGAGCCGAGGCTCTAACAATCAAATTAGAGCCCATCTCAAAAATTTCACTAGAAGAGGTTGTTGTTTTGATGGCCAAATATCCTCAAATTGATCATCTAGACATCAAGATGCATGAACATGAGAAAAAAATGGATTTCAAGTTTTGGAAATAGTGCATCTTGTAATGCATTTTTGGACCATCAATTTTCAAGAATTTCAAGTCTTCATAAATATGCCTGATCTAGACTATTTTTGAAGCTTTAAATTTTATAATTGAAGATAAAAATATATGTTAAGGCTATCACAAAGAATTCCAGTATTGAAACCACATTTCTTAACACTATTTAAAGTATGCTTTTCTTTGATTGTTTAGAGCCTCGGCTCTATAGAAACTGCACCCATTTCTAAAACCCTAAAATTTGTAGATGTAACCTCCTCTATTGGGTTACCAGCAACAGACAAAAAAACAAAAAAATAAAAAGTAAAAAACACAGTCATTCTACACATACTTGAGAAAAATTACGAAAAATTACATCCTAAGATTGAATAGAGATCGCTCTCAACAATTTTAGAAATGGGCCCTTAGCACTACTGCCATAGTGAATTAGTGTATATTATGCTCCCAAGGGAGCACACTAAGGCATGCTCATATGAAAAACCAGTGTCCCATGAGTTGCCCGAGTTCCCCGAGCGGGCTATATAACTGGAGGATGGATATAAAGATATTTTTTAAAAAAAATTAAAAATTATTTTAAAATATTGGATTGTTTTATAACCTTTTGTATATGTTTTGGATGTATTTGGCAAAGATTATTGAGTGTGATGTGCCATAATTACTATTTTATTTTTTCCTTAATTATTTGGAATTTTTAAAATACCCCGAACTGTAAATTGGGTTTTTTTACATCCATTTTCTCTCTACATTTTTAAGCTTATTTTAACATTTTAAAGTTGTTTTTCAACAAATTAATACGAATTTTTTATTTTTAAAATCTTTTATTATTATTTTTTTTTTTATGGCCTAAAGGCGTTACGCCGGAATCAAATGAGTTTTGAGTAACTCTCCTTGGCCAGGGAGTGAGTGCCCCGGCTAAGGCGAGTCTTGTCATAGATTCACAATGTAAAAAACTAACTTCCTTACTGCTTTTTCAAAAAAAAAAAACTAATTGCCTTACATTTTTTTTAGGTAAAAAAAAAAAATGATAAGTCAGTGGGGATTTGAACACACAATGTAAACTTCCTTATTACTTTCTCAAAAAAATAAAAAAAAATAATAACTTCCTTACTTTTTTTTTAGGTAAAAATAAAAAAGGTAAGTTAATGGGGACTTGGGCCCCTCAAAAAATGGTAAAGTCCATAGGGATTTAGGCCCCTATCTTTTAGTGAGAATAGAATTAGAGACTTCATCATTAGGCTCAACAATACTACTACCAAGCCACCATGCCATTCTCAACTAATTTTCTTACTAAATAATTGACACTGGACACAAATCAAATATTGTTTAAAGTGATATAAGAGGCTGTCAAATCGACAAGGAAAATCCACACCGGACATGTAACAATCGTCTATTCTTACATACATGATCAATGTACAATGGAGATCACTTAGCTTTGTTTCTAGGCATGATTTTGTATTTATATGATTGTGCGCCCTACAAAAGTCCGTATGTTTCAAAAGTAGTACGCTTCAAACATAATTATGCATTGAAGCGTACAAACTTTTGTGGGGCACACCACAAAAGTAGGTATGCTTCAATACAAAAATAGTATGTATTTTTCAATACAAAAGTTTATATGCTTCTTCTCGTGTTAAATGGGAAAATGGTTTGATAAGGCTGAAGCGCTATCAAAAATAAGTAAAGCCTCACTTTACAACTCATTGAAAATTGTAATTTAGGTATTGAAAAACATTTACATCGATCATCTTGGTTTGAACATTATGGTTGTGAAAAAATTCGGATTTCAAACTCTAAAATTAATGTATATTGTAACAGATTATATAGACTGTCCATTTCACCCTAAAAAGAAGTATTAAAAATTCCACAAGATCGGTACATTTTTTTAATTTTAGATTTTACTGTTGAAGCTGAAAATTGCTTTTAGGAGCATCATAGAGATTTCTATTGCCGAAAGTGCTTTATGGATGAAGATTTGATACGAGGCTTTATTTTATTTTTATAAACCTAGGCCTTATAGAAACTTAATATGATAAATTATTATTGAAATACCCTTAACTGTTCTTCGTAATACTAAAGAAACAATTGTCGAATTTCAAATGCTTTATTATTAAAATATATATTTCCTGTTACTGTGAGGCATAATTGCTAAATAATGCTACCAAACCGCAGGTTTTTCTCTCACCACAAACTATGTGGACCTTTCCATCTCTACTATTTGGATACGCATTCAATTTGGTAGATGGCTCTCACTTAACCTTCAAAGCAACAAAAGAATAATAAATAGAATAAAATACTTTTCATGTTTTAATTTTCAAATGGGATATATTTTAAAACATCAAATCATTTTATAAAGGGCATATGTTATTAAAACTTCAAATCATCGAAGAAAATCAATGAGGTCGTAAAGTCAACGGAGTTACTACAAAGTGGTTATGTTTAAAATTCCTCAAGTTAGGTATCTCTTCGAGAATTTTGTTTTTAAAAATAATGAAATTAACTTTGCCATGAGATTTCGAGTTCAAAAAGTGATGGCTTGATCCACTCAAATCACTTTGACACAAATAAAAGAAATAATTCTCTTGTTCCTCGTTTGGAACTTTAAACAAGTAACAGCATCTTTTATAATTTGACGTTGCTTGTGTCCCTTAAATCAAAAGGCCTAAATACTTTTTATTTCGGATATAGAACCTATAAAATGTGAGGGTATTCAGGTCGCTTGGCTCGAGTACTATTACTAAGGAATAAACCAAGATTTCATGCTTTCAAACTTAGATCTATACCATCTTTGGAGCTTTCAATTTCATAATAGAGATAAAAAAATAGACTATTAGGCTATGATGAAAGTTTCGACTCAAAAAATACATCTTTTAATTAGATTTTGAGGTGTACCTTACTGTGATTGTTTAAAGTTGACACCTTATACAAACCTCACCCTTGAAAAAAGATGGCGTTGACACTAGAAAGGCGCTTCCTGATATACATCTCAATGTGTAGAAGTTAAGGAAAATTGCACTCAGATCTGAAATTATATATTAAATACATGATTATTGACTAAGATCATTAAATAATTGTGTAATAATCATCATAGATTTGCCTGCCGTCACAAAAATCCCAAGAGATTAGTAAAAGCTTTTGACACTGGTTCTAGTAACTGGTGGCCCTTTCCTCTATGTAAATTAATGCAAGCCAAAGAGAGAGAGAGATGATAATTTAGATCCAAAAAGTGAAAAAAAGAATATATACTAATACTGATACCTTAAATTATTGATCTTTGAAGAATAGTCCTGATGCCAATCCACACTTCTAATCTTAATTTTAATAGCTCTTCCCCTTATATGTATAAAAATATACGCACTGAAAAGGAGGGGGGGGGGGAGGGAATAATTGAGGCGGGCCAGGCCCAATTTCGGGCAAGGTTTGGGTTGAGGGTCTTGAGTCACTTTCGAGTGTGCTCAATTTCAGGCAAGGTTTGTCCCACACGTTAGGGTGCCGGCCCGAAAATTATTTGGACTAGAACGAGGTCCGAAAACTTTTTCGGTACGAGATTATAGATTATAAGACCATTCATTTTTAGTAAAAGGATGTCACAATCACTTTTAGCCATTAGATATTAAATCTAATAGATGAAAGTGTGTCACAAAAATCTAAAAAAATTACATTGGAATTTATGCTTAAACAACGATACATCATCAATTACCCGATTTCAAATCTAACAATCATTAATAAATGTGACTTTCTTATATCAAACGTAAATAGTATCATAATTACATAAAGTCTGGTCCAAACAAACCCAGTCCAATTTCTTTTGTGACAGGCCAGTCTTGGGCCTCCTTATCATATCGGGCCAAGCCCAAGCTAAATTTTTGGCCATGCAGAGTTTCCAACCAAGCTTGGGTCAGGACGGCCCGGCCCACTGCCCACCCTAGCCCTGATGATAACATAGATCCGAAAAGTGAGAGGAGGGAATATATATTAATCTTAATGCATTAAATTAATCTTTAATGAATAGTTACATGTTAGTGAGACACTTCTAATCAGGATAGCAAGGTGATAATTGAGATTCAAAAAGTGTGAGGAAGGAATATATATTAATCTTGATGGAATAAATTAATCTTTAAAAAATAGTTACTTGTTAATCCCTCACTTCTAGTCATAATTGTTTTTCCCCGTGGAGAGAGAGATATGATTTAGATCGAGGCTTGATGCAATAAATTAATCTCTAAATAACAGTTGTTACTGGGTAATCTCACACTTGTACTCTCAGTAGCTTTCTATTAGAGAGAAAGAGAGAGAGAGTAACTTTTGTTTGAAAGAGAGATTAACTTTTGGTACAGAGAGAGAGAGCATGGATGAGGCAACTACAAGATTGAATATGAAGTCTATATGTACCACAATAGACAAGTCTTGCATCTCCATGCATCCTGGAAAAGCAAAGCCAAAACAAATGATAGGACCTCTTTCTTTATTACAATGCATTTAGTAAAGGTTTTAGCAATGAAAGGGGGGCCTTAGAACTGCACCAATTATATACATATAGTATTATACTGTGGGCCTGGTTGACTTTGCTGTGTGGGCCAAAGTTCTTGGGTGCAACATCCATTGCTATACTCAATCTACACATACCTAACTTAGAAAAATAATGGATGAGAGAGAGAGAGGGGGTCCTACCTAACAAAAAGAATAATAGAGGAGAGAGAGACCTTACATATTACATAGAGAGAGAGAGGAGGGAGAGAGAGAACCCAAATGTAGTACATATGGATAGAAAGAGAAACTATCAGGCATGAAATCTGCGTATTTTGAAAAGGAAAAAGTCTTTATAAGGTTGACACTTTAAAATTAGGGTGCACCTCTAAAATCCTTAGAGAAAGGTTGTTTTGATATTGGGAAAACATCAAATTGATCATCTACATATCAAGATATGTAGATATTAAAATAATAATAATATATCTTGTCACATACTATCTGAACCGTTCATTTTCAAGATTTTCATGAGTAAATAAATATGTTAGTTTTGAACCATCTTGGACTTTAATAATTTACAATTAGAGATAAAAATAAATTCTCGTACTGTTCTAAAAAATTTCGACACCAAAATTACATCTGATGACAGTTTCGAGGCGCACCTTGCTTTGATTGTTTAAGGTTGCAAACCTTATGCAAACCAGAATACAGAGAGAGAAAGACCAACCTAGAATGTAATATTGTCTTGGTGGGTTAGAGAGGAGGGAGATCAATCAAGAATGTATTTGTGCATACATATATTGATACATAGAGAGAGAGATCAAGGATGCGACGTTCATAAAAAGGAGAGAGACAGTGATGGATAAACCAAGGATGCATTAGTGGCTTAGAGCGAGAGTAACATGAAGTGAGAGAGAGAGCCAAATGTGTTAGAGGCTTACAGAGACACTGTGTGGAGAGAGAGAAGTGTAGGATTGCCCGACTCGGGCACAGAACCCAGTCATGGGTAGGGCCAAGTGTCCAGGTAAACTGACCCAAGTCGAGCAAGTCCCTTTTTAAAGAGTGAGAGATAGCTGATGTTGGGGGTCCAACCCGGGCAATTAGACCCATAACTGACCTAAACCTAGCTCGTCCTCCGGGTAACTGGCCGGGTTAGGCTCGACCCGGCCGGTTTTGCTAAGAGAGAGACCAACCAAGGTGTATTAGTCGCCTAGTAAGAGCGACGTGATTACTCTTAATCAATGGTTTAAAAACGGATCGGTGACCCTGATCGGGCTTCCAAAAAATCGATCCGGATCGGCAAATCGGCGATCCGGATCAGGAATCGGGTGAATCTTAAAAAAAATCCGAAAAAATTATTAAAATTCATTATAAATATTGTTTTTTAGGAATTCAATAAGAAATGCGGGTACTCCATTAAGAATTTTCATGTTTTTGAATGAACATGCGAATATTGATATGTTCTTTCCCAGCATGAACCGCCATTCAGCATTTAATTTACATCACACAAAAGGATAAACATATAATTATCATGGAATAAGGATGTTAATACATGGACTACAATAAAGCATAAAATTAGTAACATATGATCTAAAAATAAAATGATAGACGACGTTATTGTTCTTCTTGGTTACGCTGGTGCCATTGATTGAATTCGTTTAACAATTCATTGATTCGATCTAAAAACGAATCATCGATATTAGCAGGCGTCTGACTATTCCCAAATCCCTGAGTGTTAGTGCTTTGTTGTGTTCCCAATCTAAAATCCCCGAAGATTGTCCATACTTCATGCTCACCTGCACTGTCGTGCTCATTCCTATACTGTTGCTGTTGGGACTCGATATGTGAATAATATGGCTGGGATAGGGTGGCCTCTGAATCATCATCTCTCTCATTTTCTCTTTGAATAATATGGAAAAAAAAAAAAATAACATATTTTCAAAAAAATCGATCATGGATTAAAAAAAAAAAATTACAAATTTTCAAAAAATTCTATCATGGATTACAAAAAAAAATTCGATCATGGATTAAAAAAAAAAAATCACAAATTTTTTTGAAAAAGTTTGTATAAGGTTGCAATTTTTTGAAAAAGTTTATATAAGGTTGCAATTTTATAATGCATAATTAAAGATGCTTCAAAAATCTATTGAAAGAGGTTGTTTTAATGAATGTTTAAAAAAATGGCGAGTTGCAACGGACTCGAGTCGATACGGAAATCGCCTAGGATGCATAGAGTTAGCCGAAAAAAAGGGAAATCGGGGGGTTTGTAACAGTAAATCAAGGGAATCGCCGAGTCACTCGAAAAAAATCACCCAAGTCATCCGAAAAAGGGATGAACAGTGCATAGCCAAAAAAAAGTCACAAGATTGCTGTAGATTGCAGCTTTTTTTTTCAATTCTTGATCAATTTCAGCATTTCCATTGCATTATTGTTCGAAATTATTCGTTTTTTCATTATAAAACAACAAATTCAGACGATTGAATCACAAAATGTTTTGGTTTTCATAAAAAACCCAAATCCGCCATTCTTTCAATTTCATCACAAATATTGATTGTTTTTTGTTCGAATCACAGGGGTTTTGAAGGAAATTGTTTTCTACATATGATTGTAATAATTTATTTTGTGATTCAACAAATATTGGAGGTCGATTTTTTAAGAAATCAGAGGTTTTGTGAAGAACATTTGACGGAAAAAGAAATTCCCCCAATCTTGAGATAGAGCCGAATATTTTATTGAAAACAGAAGGGTTTTGTTAGAAATCCTGACCTTCATATGCTATTATAACCTTTTTGTTTGATTTGGTCAATTTTTCAAGAAATCAAAGGGATTTTGTGAAGAACAGTTGACGGAAAAAGAAATCCCGCCAATCTTGAGATCTGAATCGATATGGCCAAATTTTTTCTTGAACAAAAGGGGTTTTGCTCGTAATCCTGATCTTCATATGCTAATGCAGGTTTTTTTTGAGATTAAGCGATTACTAGTTGCTCGAATTTGTAAGAAATCGAAGGTTGCTCGAATTTTTAGGTATACATATCTATTTTTAAATTTTATTGTCAATTTTATTACTGTGCTAAAATGTATGTTATTGTAAATATTTTTTTTATTAATACTATATCATTGTAAATATTTTTTTCCTGGATTCTAGGTTTGGCTGATGCAAACTATAATTTTTTATTGATACTATATCATTGTAAATATATTTTTTTTCTCGATTCTAGGTTTGGATGATACATACTATTTTTATTTATAATGTTGCATATATAAAATAGCTTCGAATTTTTAGGTATGCATTGTATTTTTTATCATTATTGTCAATTTTGTTAATACACTAAAATGTATGTTCTTGAATCTAGATATATAATTAAATTTTGATTGATAAATAATTAAGTATGTCATGAATGTATAATTATCATGCAATAAAAATTTGTATTTTTTAATTTTATCATCAATTTTATTAATGCACTAAAATGTATGTTCTTGAATCTATATCTATATTTAAATTTTGATTGATACAAAATTTAGTATGTCATTAATGTATAATTATCATGCAATAAAATTTTGTATTTTTTAATTTTATCGTCAAGAAGAAGAAATGTGGCGAGTCTACATGTAGTGGCATTATAAATGACTATATCATTTGTAAATATATTGCTTATTGATACTATATGTTTATAAAAAAAAAATTTCTTGATTCTAAGTTTGGCTAATATAGATTATTTTTATCTATAATGTTGCATAAATAAAATATTTTTGGCTGTAGGAACTAAAAAATTTTTTCGAGTAGAAGTATTTTGTATGAACAACAAAGATAACTTCATGAACTAACCCCACACATTATCACTACACATAGTTATTATTTTTCATGTTGAATTGTCAGGTTCATTTTTAACCGTTAACATCTTAAAATAGTTGAACCATGGCAAATTCTAAGAAAGACCCTACATGGCAACATGGGGTCAGACTTAATCCAAACAAAAAAGATAAAATTATTTGTAATTACTGCAAAAAAGTGATTAGTAGTAGGGTATTTAGGTTCAAGCAACGCTTGGCAAGGTTTAAGAGAGATGTTTATGCATACAATAGTATCCTTAGCAATTGTAAGAAAACAGATGGCAATCATTCTCAAGGCTGCCAAGGGTAAAAAAGTCGCAAAGCAAATGATGAATGATGAGATAGCTGGCTTATATGGGCCATCGAGCAGGATGGACCCAGAAGAGTAATATAATCATGACTTGGAGATAGCCACAAGAATGAGCTTGCACAAAACGTGCCAGACGGAAAGTGGATTTGGAATGCGTGTGGTTATGACGTGGGCATGCATGGCCGGCCCAGCCCAAGTATGGATGGTGGGTCCAACTCGAGCATGCATGGTGGGCCCAGCTCATGCATAGTGGGCCCAGCTCGAGTATGTATGGGAGGCCTTGCTTGAATATGTATGGAGGGATTGGTGACAATATGTATCTAGAGGCACCGGATGTCAAGGAAATTGTTTCTAACTTATCTAAGAGCACCAATATTGTAGATCATAGTCACATGGACCCATTCCTCTCAAAGCCCGAGTCACAACAGATAACCCTCAAAGGCATGGTGAAAGATATATGAAACATGTTGGGCAGATATGTTGGTAAATGTTTCTACAATAAAATGATTGCCTTTGATGCAACCAATAGTCTATATTTCCTGGCTATAGTCAACGCAATCTAGAGAGCTGGGCCAGGGGTAAAGCCCCCGACTGCAAATGAGCTCAGCGAGCCAATCTTGGAGAAGAGGTGGAGGAAGTTAGGAAGTGGATTGAAGAATATAAACAGAGCTGGACATGAACAGGCATTACTCTCATGAGTGATGATTGGTTGCATAAAGTTAGCAAGAAAGAATATCTTAACTTCTTAGCCTATTGCTCAAAAGGTATAGCCTTATTGTCTAGCAAAGACGTCTCAGTAAAAAAAAAGAATGCAAACTTCTTGGTACGACTATATGACCAGATAGTGGAGGAGTTGGGAGATAAACATGTGGTCTAGTTTATTACGGACAATGTGAGTGTTTGTGTTTCTACAGGCAGCAAGTTAAAGGATAAGAGGAAGCATTTAGTATTGACTATGTTTGCTGTACACAACATCGATCTTATGTTAGAGGAGATTGATGGGATTAAAATTGTGAAAGAGACTCTAGAGGCAGCGAGGTTCGTGTCAAGATTTATATATAACCATTATAAAATCTTATTTTTGTTCAGAGAACAATCTGAGAAAAAAGAGATAATCAGGTCTGCCATAACCCACTTTGTGAGAAATTACTTGACTGTGGACTCCATTCGAGAATTCCAAGCTGCATTAAAGATATTGTTTACCAGCGAAGAGTGGTCAAAAGGCCGCATCTTGAAGTCTATTAATGGGCTGAAAGTGGAGGCCATAATCACAAATAGGAGGTTTTGGTCTTAGTGATCCAGTGTCTTAGAGGCCACTGCCCTTTTGGTTACAGTGTTAAGAATGATGGATGCTGACAAGAAAGTTACTATGGATATCCTTTATGAAGATATCAAGAAGGTCAAATCAACTATTTGGGAGAAACGTAGTTTTACTAGTAAAGTGATCGAGATTATAAAATGAATGTGAAACACCAAATTCAGCTGCCCAATTCATATGCAGGTACATATATATTTATATACTTAGAATGTTTTATTTCAAATATATTTTTAATGTGCATTTAAATGAGTTTTCTTTATCTATGTATTTTCTAGGTTACTACTTCAACCCAAAACTTTTCTATTTGACACCTGAACATCCCAACAAGATTATGGAGGGGTTAGATACATTATTGCTAGACTAGAGAGAAGCCATTGAAATCAGGTAGCGGCAAGACAAGAGGTAAGATTTAATATTTGGGTAAAAGCTTCATTAAGTTGTTATATTTGTGAAGAATAACTAATGTACTAAAACAAAATATTTTGTTTTAGCATTTTATGTATAAGGATGTTGTAGGATCCGTTAGAACTAGACTTGACAGGGATTCCCGTACTATGATGGATCCAGGTTAACCCCTAATTAATATTTGTACTTCCATATCTTTAATTTTATGAATTGTTCTTACCCTTACAATGCTTTATGCATTTTAATCGAGCTGAATGATGGGAGATATACGGCATTGATGCACCTCACCGAAGTAGGATAGTTATCAACGTGCTCTCCCAGACATGTTCTGCTACTGGGTGTGAGCAAAACTGGAGCACGTTCCAATGGTTGCACACTGCTAGGAGGAATCGACTCGCTTCGGAGAGGCTTCATAAGCTAGTCTACGTTCATTACAACTTAAACCTTCGAGAATGACAAATAAGAAGGAAGTTTGAAGACTACAAGCTGATCTTGGACACAATATTTGTCACGGACACTTCAGAACAATAGGTAATAGGGGAAGCTGAGCCAGTGTTGCACAAGAGAGCGTTCTTTGAGGCTATCAGTGAGGAAGATCGTGAAGAAGACGATGAGCAGCATGAAAAAGGAAGCAGCCCGCCAATCCACAATTCGTCAAAGATGTTGATGGTGTTACACCTAATTAGGGGGAGTGAGAAGGGGGTATAAGGGAAAATAAGAGAGATGATGATTCTGATGCCACAATATCCCCATCAAATTATTCAGATACTGACCAGAACAATACGATAATACGGACCAGTACTACAGTGTAGGTGAGCATGAAAGATGGACAAGTTTCAGAGATTTTGGATTAGGAGCATAACAAGATACTAACACTCAAGGATTTAGGTGTAGTCAGGTGCCCACTAATTTGGATGATTCGTTCATAGATCGAATCAATGAATTGTCACACGGATTCAATCAATGGTACCAGCATGACCAAGATGAAGAACGACGTCGTCTTTCAATTTATTATTGCGTCGTATTTTATGAATTGTATACTTTATTGCAGTTTATGTATGATGATATACTTCATCAATGATAATTCTATGTTTTTCTTTTTATGTGATGTAAAAAACATCTCAATATTCGCATATTGATGAAACAAATGAAAGTTCTTAATGGAGAACCACATTTCTTATTGGATTCCTAAAAAACATCTATAATGAATTTTAATAAATTTTTTGGATTTTTTTAAGGCTGAATCAGACCGATTCAGTAGATTCCCAATTCGTATCGCCGAATCATCGATCTGGATGGGTTTTTGGGGTGCCCGATCTTGAGCACCGATCCGGTTTTTAAACCACTGGTTTTAATGTTGAAAAATCATCAAATCGATCATCTCAACATCTAGAATTATGAGTATGAAAAAAAAAAAATGTTTGAGTCACAGAAATAGTGTATCTTGCAACACATTATCTATATCATTCATTTTCAAGACTTTCACATGTTTATAAAATTTTATAATTAGATATAAAAATAGATTTTTAGATAATTCTAAGAAATTTTTACACCAAAATTACATATGATAAAATTTGAATTTGAAGGTGCGCCTTAATTGGATTACTTAAGGTTTGATAAAAATGACACCCTTAATTTTTTAGATGAATTTTGGACTAAATTTTTGAAGTATATGTAATCTCTAATGCAGAAAAAAAATTTAAATAAAAAAATTTAAATAGATCAATTTGCCCTGTTCTAGATAGAATTGCAATATGTGTGATACTTTGTGGGATACAAATCTACTTATGTATCGGTGGATGCATAAACTCACTTTTTCTTTTGATAAAGAGATATAGACAGAGAAAGAGATATGGGGGAGCTAGGTCTACTTTAGAGATAAGGACGCTAGGCTTTCTAGCCTTGACCCAATTTTGGGCCCCTTATTAAGGTCTTAGGATTGGGCTTGCTATTGATGAATTTTTTGGGTGGGAAAAGATCAGTATTAGCTGAATGCCTGACTTTGATCCAAAATTTTTTAAATATATAAATGGTATTGTATATAAAGAGATCATTTTTCTTTTATATATGGAGGTCAAAATCATTCTCATATCTTAAATTTCAAAATTGGTAGTTGTAAAAATATCATGGAATAGACACAAAGTTCCAAAAAACATAAATCTCAGACTTCGTAACTCACTCCAAGCCTTGCAATTGACAATAGTGAGTGGGAATGATTGTGACCTCCATGTACAAAAGATAAATAGTCTCTGTATAGAAATTCTTATATAATATATGGAATTGTCTACAAATAGATCATTTATCTTTTGTAACTGGATTTGTATATGGATGTCACAATCATTATTGTCTCTTAAAATTTAAAATGGATTATTGTAAAAGTGTCACTGAATAGACACACAGTTCCAAAAAAAAATTTCTCGGATTTCGTTACTCATCCCAAGCCATCCAATTTAACATCTAGTTAGCGTAAATAATTATGACTTTCATGTACAAAAGATTAATAATTTATTTGTAGACAATCCCATAATATATGTCTTTTAAAGTAGGAAAAAGTTTAAGAAGACACTACGCAACACCTATGGGCGAAAACGAACAGTGTTTTCGCCCATAGACTCATCACCATCCGAAAAAATCGAGCGGCGTGCGTTTTTCCACCGCCACAGACCCAGCATGTCCGTGGCGGTACCATCACGAATATATTAAATCCGTGACGGTCAAAAAATCACGCAAAACCACAACAGACGACATGTTCTATAAACCGTCGCGAACATAGCAAGTCCGTGGAGGTGGCAAAATACTGTAGCACTTTGCCTTTTAAGTGTTTTTTAGATTTTTCCAAAAGTTTATATAGGAAGCTCTAAACAATCAAATTAAGGCCCGCCTCAAAAATTTCATTAGAAGAGGTTGTTTTGATGCCCAAATATCTTCAAATTGATTATCTCGACATCAAGATGCATAGACATGAGAAAAAAATGAACTTCAAGTTTTGGAAATTATACATCTTGTAAAGTATTTTTTGACCGTCAATTTTCAAGATTTTCAAGTTTTCATAAATTTACTCAATCTACTTTATTTTTTAAGCTTTAAATTGTATAACTAAATATATTTTAAAGCTATCAATAAAGATTTTCAATATTAAAACTACATTTCTTGACATTATTTGAAAATACGCTTTACTTTAATTGTTTAGAGCCTCAGCTCTATACAAACTGCACCCTTTAAAGCATGGATGCAGTTTATGTAAGGCCTGAGTGTATGACAATAACGTTATTCGTCACCTTGAATCTTTATCCGGAAAACAGTGTATGACAATAAGGTCAATCCTCACCTTGAATATTTATCCGGAAAACACTTTGGACATTGGAAGCCTCCATGATGTTCTAAACTTTGGACATTGGAAGCGTCCATGATGTTCTAAAATTAATTTGAAGTTAAAAAAAGAGTATAAATCTTGCATATTGTTGAACACTTATTTTGAGCGAAATGAATTTTTTAGATATTGCGTTACAATATACAGTAATTCTTTAAAATCTTCATTTTTTCAACAATTATAATGGTTCTATCCCCCTCTACCATCCAGCCGTCCATTTTTTCATGGAGAGAGCCATCTACCGTTTGACTTTAGATCTACGTCTCAAAGTATTTTATTTTTAATTTTTTTTAAACAATTTTTTTAATATAAAATTTGATCCGTATCATATTTTCATTGAGCCGCACCTATAAAAAAATATTAACAATAATTTTTTGATAAAAAGTAATAACTAAAATATATAAACTTTTTAAGGTATTTCAATCATTTTATTTTATTAAAAATATTTTTTTTATTATTTTCGTTAATACAATTTTAATAGAAAAATAGACGTCCAAAATTTAATGTCAAAATAATTTATAAAAAATAATTTAAAAATAAAATAATGTAGAGACGTGACATTATGATTAGGGCAATCTTAATCCGTCTTTAAAAAAAATGGAGGGTTGGTTGAATAAAAAAGGAGATAAAGGGGAACATTGAAAAGCTTCCCTTAAGATTTATACAAGACTTGTGATTCAGATCAATTTCTTATTTTGATCCGAACATGCCATAAATTAAGGCGTACCACGATCCGAACCAAAATTTTAGACTACGCATTAGCCTAAGTAGGGTTGGCAACTGGTCCGGTATGGGTCGAGTTCAGCTGGACTCGTACCTGGACGCAAATAGTACGGGTTGGGCCCATACTCCGAATCTGACCTGATGGTTCAAGAGTACCCCACCCCCGTACCCGAACCTAGAATGTAGGTTTGGACCCGGGGCCCGACCCATACCAGGAATGCTCTCTTCCCCTCTCTCTCTAAGCTCCTCTTCTCTCTCTCAGCTCCTCAGTGCTCATGAAATCCTTCTCTGTGACAGAGTATCTGTCTCCCTCTTTTTTTTGAGAGAGAAATTTCCAATTTTCATATCAAAAGCATTTCTACGATAACAATGCCACAAATTCCACTCAAGAAAGAATGGAAGAGAGTCCATTTCCTAATTCAAGTTCCATAGTAAATCTCTACAAACAAAACACCATTCACCTTCACTCTGAGATTGATTGAGAGAGACAAAGACATGTAGAGACAGTGAGAAAGAGAGAATTAGAAGCAGAGAAATGGAGAGAGAGAAAGACAGATACCATGAAAGAGACAGCCACAAGCCCTCTCATTTTCAAAACCCAAGGAGAAAACCTAACCCCCAAACCCATAGAGGGTCCTCTCTAAAGCTCATACGCATTTTCATCTCGCACCTGCAAATCAGAGGACCCACATCTCTCGGAACACAACATCAGCCTCATGTCCAAGAAAACCAGTTACATCTTTCGACCCTGCAACAAAGTTTTCTGAACCTTTATCTGAGCTCGGAACCACTCTCTCTAAACCAAAGCCCCGTAGCTGATTTTCCGGCACGGCACCCCACCTGGAATCAAATCCTCGAAGACGCAGATCCAGATGCCTGAGTTGTAGAGGAGGCTAGGGTTTGGCGACGGGGATTGAGAAGACGGGGCTCTTTACTATGAAGAAGGGGCCTGTGACGTGAGCGTTTCTCTTCTCTCTCTAGGAAGCAGAGAGGTTTGGCTAGGGTTTGGCTTGACGGTGGGGTTTGGGGATGATGAAACGATTTAAAGGTGGGATTTAGGTAAAAAAAAAAAAGGTTCAAATCGATGAGTTAAATGGATGGTGATGGATGTATTATTATAATTAATTATTAATTATTTTTAATTTATAAATACAAATCAGTTATGGGTAGCATCTTGCTGGGCTCGTACTTGAACCCGAGATAATTAGGGTATGATATGTTAAACCCGGATTATATATGTGGTTCCAAAACTTAAACCCACACCTAGACCTGTATATCTGCAAAGTCCCGAGTCGAATACGGTCCACTGCCAGCCCTAAGCCTAAGCCTAAGCCTAAGCCTAAGCATACCCTACATTGTTTCTAGCCGGGCTCAAAGAGCCCTTTCAAGGGAGAATTCGGAAATGGCACCTAAACTTCGTAGCGAGAAACTAACATGGAAAATAACGCCACCACAAAATGGAGAAAAAATAACGAGGTGGCTAAACGCTCAATCTTATTGATAACACAAACCATCTAAGTGACCTCTCAAACACACTGCTAAAACCTATCTATTTAGATTGGGAATCACCCGACCAAAACCAATTCCAAAAGAGTCCATTACCAACTCTAGCTTTCTTAAGTAATTTTTTTTTTTTTATTTTAAATTTATCTAATATTTATTTGAATTCCTTAATAAAAATAAATCCCAACTGTTTTTTTACTTTTTATTTATCAAAATTACATATTCAAACTAATATGAATGATTGGAAGTTTGAGACGGTAAGACTATCCACCCCATCGAGACGTATTGAAACATTCCTCTTTTTTTTCTCCTTTTATGTATTGGGCAAAGTGGGCCACAATGATTTTTTGGATCGATGATTTAAAAGAAACCTGGTCAATACAAAATCACTTGATCCGATCTGAAAATCAATTATTCTGTTTCAATTTTGTATATAGAAAAACAATCGGGTCTATAAAAAAACCAACAGTTCCATCCAGTAAAAGAACATTTCTTTGTAATACAACAATCTAAACTACTGATTCACCGATTTTGACTGTTGTTTGGCCGAATCAATGATTTTTCACGTGATTTTTCACAAGTTTACTTCTTTTTGTTCAAATAATAAAATAATAAGATTCTTGAGGTGCTCAATCGGGTCACCGATCCTTTTTTTTTTTAATCACGTGTCTCAATGAATCCATAATGAAGGCACTGGAAAATTCATCTTATACAAATAAAAGTTGGAAATTAAGAGGTGGGATATCAGGCAAAATAAGAACAGAAGATCAAGGGTAAAATAGGAACAAAAAATTATGTATCCTTCCATCGAGATGGGCCCACTTCTGTTTTCAATTTATTTTAAGGAAGCCACGTGGCCCCACGCTCTCCACTACCCTTTCTGCTTCTTTCTTGGTAGATTCCCCCGTCCAACTTAAAGCAAAAGTTTGGGAACGTGTCGACCCCGATGACTCCAATGTTCATACGTGGACGGTTGAGATCGCAGCTCAAGGATATCGAATCGAATATCCCCACGTGTCCAAGGCAATTAATATTATTCATTACTGGAGTCAATTCCAGAGTAAGGGCGAAAACGCAATCACATGAATTTAAGACGCGGGCCCCGCATGGAGCGACAGGGCATAAAAATAAGCCGACAGGACAGTCTTGCTATGGACACGTGTCTGTACGTTCTGTACAGATCTGCACCGTACACGTGTCGGAATGCTGACAAAGCCAACTCGGCACATCCAAGACACAAAGCCGCAAAATTACAAACCCTAATCTTTTCCGCCAATAGCGGATCACAGCAGTCATTTACCGGCGAAAACGAGACCTCTGTGCGGTTTTCCGAACGATTCCCGGCCGGAAAAAAGGATTCCGGTGTACAAAAAGAGGTTATGGAGTCGAGCTTCAAGAAGAAAACAAGAAGAAAAGCTATAAGGAATTAAGAATTTGAGACAGCGAGTGAACGACGAAATGTGAAAATACCTGTTCTTAAATATTTTCATTGCGATGGCTTTCCATTTTGTGAAGAATTACAGTCTTCGATCTCCTGAAACCAAAGGAGATCTTGTGCAAACAAAGCTTCCTTCTCAAAGTGAAGAAGATCCACCTCCAAAAACCGTATAAAAAGCCTTACAATTTCACATATATATATACCACAAAAACTCAAGAGAACGGCGTAAAACCACACAGATCCTCCGACTTCCAAAACTCTGGACTAAATCCAGCGATAGTAAGAAATGATCTCCAAGGATAATGAGACCCGATCTTACAGTCTGAAACCTCAATTCCCGCTGTAGAGAGTCCCTCTAATGAATATCTTCTCGTGCAAAGTTCTTGCATTTGCAGAAAGAGAATCGATGTAAACAGCAGAGAAAGAGAAATTGACAGTCGCTGTAGTGAATGTCATTTCAAGCAGGTAGAGTGAGAAAGTTCCATGACAGGAATCTCTCTTTTAACAGCTCGCTAGAGAGAGGGATAAAATCCCGTCATCAGACTCTATACAGCAAATTCCGGTAGGAAGAGAATGAAGAAAGAAGAGAGAAAATCTACTATTTATCTCTGTGGCAGGCGCCTTCTTCTATGTTTGAGGTCGACGACGATAATGGTGATATTGTCGGAGCTGTGGCGGTGCATGGCAAGGTTGGCCAAGTGCTCGGCCGCAGCCTGAGCAGGTGATGGCGATGGCGTTGGCGCGGATTCATCACGCAACACCCGGCTGGGCCGAGACAGCACGCGGCGAGCCTCCCGGCAAGCCTCCTCGTTCGAGACCACGTCCCACAGGCCGTCGCTGGCGACAACCAAACACTCGTCCTCGTCGGTTCGCGGCGTGAAGCTTACCTCCGGGTCCGGGATTATCGACGGCCTTAGATACCTGTCGCCTGCGCAAGATTTAAAATCGAAAAAACTTATAATTTTTTTTTTTTGGGCAATTCAATGGGTGGCGCCGCTGTACCACCACACTTTGTACAGCAGCCAAAGCAAAAATATTTTAGTAGTACCGCTGGACCAAATTTGGGAGATCAAATTAAAATAAGAAAAAAGCTTTTATACGGCTTATAATGTAGAGCTACGGATGCACCTCAAAAATCCGTATGAAAAAGTAGTTTTAATGGTGAAAAACCCAATCATCCCGACATCGAGAGGTATGATCATGAAAAATAAAAAAAAATTAAGTCTAAAAAATAGTTCATTTTACAACATATTATCTACACATTTTACAACATATTATCTACATTTTACAACATATTATCTACACATTTTACAACATATTATCTACAGTATCCATTTTTAAGACTTTAAGATTTTCATATATTTATAAATCTACTTGATTTTAATTATTTTTTAAATTTAAAATTTTATAATTAAATATAAAAAATAGATTTTAAAATAATCCTATAAACATTTTACATCAAAATTGTATTCCATGATAAAATTTGAAGGCCCACCTTACCTCTACAGCTACGGATGCGTATGCCAACTGCACCCCAATAATAATTGCACATTCGTAACAAATAAAGATTGGAGAAAGGGAGGAAATGGAAAATAAAGGTTGGCACCTTCTTTGATTTTTCTCATTAATTAAAGTAAAGAAAAAAATTGATTATTTACTTATTTTAGGATAAAATAAAATAAAATAAAAGGGCGTGAATCGGTGGACCTATGGCTCTCGACATGGCGAGGACTCCGAAAACACGTGAGCCGTTCCAGTTTATTACTTTCCCACCGGCCGCTTCGATCCTCTCTAGCTCGTCCTCTCGATCAGGCTGCCCATAATTTCAATATCCACAAAAACATAAATTACAAACATAAAAAATTCTCATATTAAATTTCAATTATTCATGCAAACATTACGCAGAAAATTGAAAAAATTTGTCCGCAATTTCAATACACACAAACAAATAAATTACAAACATATAAAATTTTCTCATATTAAATTTCAATTATTCATGCAAACACTACGCAGAAAATTGCAATAATTCGTCTGCAATTTTGAAAATTCCCCGGCAACAATTACTTGATACCATGCCCTTGTGACTTTTCTTTTTTTAAAGAGAAATCTATTAAATTATACGAAACTCGATCTTCTTTTTTTTTTTTTTTAATTTCAAATACATGCTTGATTTAATTTTAATAGCGCGTAATTTTTTTGATAAAATTTCACATTAAAAAGGAGTTTAAAAATTTATAAAAATACACTTAAGCTTGTCAAATGGTTCAGGTATATTTTGATAAATTTTCCTAAAAAAAAAGCTTAAAAGAACAAATTTCTTTCAAAAAAATACATTAAAAGACAATTTTTTTTATTAATCTGAGGACAAAACCAACTACGTTTTAAACCCCTATCCAAATAAAATACGAATAAATAGAAAGGTAATAGAGAGTCTGTGAAATGCGAAATACAAAATAAAAATAAACTGGTTTTTTTTTTTTTGTTTTGAGTTGGTCCTTTTTTTGTGGACCGATGGCTCTTGGTTTCGGCCAAAAGATGAAAACAGTACCAGCGAAAAAGGGCTTAAAAGCAAAATAAAGAAGTAGAGTTTCCTCTTTTTTATTACTTTCTGGAGATAAAAAAGCAAATAAAGAAAAAGAGTTTCGTCTTTTATTAATTAATATTATTATTTTGTTGTGATCGGAGGAGAGGAGAGGAGAGGAGCGGAACCTTGTGATCAAGGGTGAGGGGGATGGCCTGATTTCCGCGGCAGAGAACGGCACGAGAGTCGCCACAATTGGACGCGATGATCTGACACCCTGAAACCACTACCACCACCGCAGTGGACCCCACTATCTCCGGTGCTATTGGCTCCGCGGCCCCAGCGGCGGCGGATAGGGCCGCCACCTCGTCTCCAGCGCCGGTGATCTCGCCGTCCACCCTTAGAAATGATCGCGACAGAGCCCCCTCCCACCATTTTTGCCAGCCTTCGGTTGATGGAGAGGCGGGGCCGCTCCTCGTTTCCCACTCCTCCGCTAGGGCGGAGTGCATTCTCTCACTACAAAAGTTGGCAACCTGCGGTCCGCCATGGCCGTCGTAGACCCCAAAGAACCCAAGCGGTGCTGGCTCACAGGAGTCCCTCGACCCCATCGCCGCGCACCCGCCCACCACCTCACAAGCCACCCTGAGAAAACCAGTCAACACAGCAAACGCATCCTCCATCTCCATTCTCCCCCCTATCACAGAAGTCGACCCCCAGGCCAGCGCCCTCCCCTTTCCCAAACATCTCTCCCTAACCCTCTCCTCTCTCCCCTCAACGACGTAACATCGATCACTGACTGGTTCGCTGACGACGTCACCTCTTCCACTAACGGCGTCAGGACTATCATTGACGACGTCACATCTGTCACCAACGATTTCACACCTATAACTGACGACGTCATCTCTCTTACTAACGGCGTCGAACTCCGCCACCATAAGATCCTCAACGGAGAGGGAGGCCACGGCGGCGGCTGCCTCAGTCTCTGACGGGACGCTGTCCGCCGTGCAGGAGCCGGAGCTACCAGTGGTGCGGCCAGATGTGGTGGTGCTCCGGCTGTCATCAGAGCCAAACATGGAACTGCTGGAATCTGTCCTCAAGGGATGAGCACAGTCCTCGTCGGAGGTGGCCGTGGCCGGAAAAAGGGAAATTCCGGCAGTGGGGATGGCTGGAAAATGGGTGGTTTCGGCAAGTGGGTCAGATTCAAAGCCGCCGTCCATTGGGACGATGGATTTGGGTCTTGGCGATTGTGGTGGATGAGGGCGGGCTGGAGCCCTTCTGGTGGTGCGACCATGCGTTAATAAAGATTTGCGAGTGGGCCTTTGGGCCACTCCTCGAGTGGTGTTACGGTTGGCTGAGGATTGCTTCGCTTTCATATAGGCAAGGCCCTGGCCCTAGAGAGAGAAGGAGCGTTTCAGCTGAGAGAGAGAGAGGGCTACTCAGAGAGAGACAGGCCTAGAGAGATGGGGAGATGGGGCGGAGAGCCTAAAGAGGGGCTAAGCAGAAAGAGAGTCCTGGAGACAAGGGGGAGAGGTGTTTAGAGAGATGGACCCTCTAGATAAGAAAGAGGAGCAAGAGATTAAAGAGAGAGGGAGAGTTCCTCTCCACCCCTGGAGCCTAGAGAGAGATGCCTTCCTCTCAAGCCCAGAGAGAAAGCCTTCCCCCTCAGGCCGGGAGAGAGAGAGGGGTAGTGAAAAATGATAGAGAAGGAGTTGAAGCCTTCCAAAACGCGAAAGGTATTGAGAATTCTTCGAGATTCAAAGTTAGGTGAGTTGCAGAGTTGTAGAGAGAGGAAGATGTTAATCGCGGCCGCGCCGGTTTTCTGTGTTTTAAAGAGAGAAAGCTTTGCAAATTAAGTATCTGAAAACAAGAGAGAAAAATGGGAGGAATCAAAGTAGAACCTTGTAGAAGAGAGAGAAAGAGATGAAGCTTCTTTGCAGTAAGAGAGAGAGAGAGATGAGGCTTCTTTGCACAGAGGCAGGGACGAGAGGGAAAATGAGAAGAGAGAGAAACTAAAGGGAAAATGAGAAGAGAGAGAGGATGCGCTTTTGCAGTAAGAGAGGGAATCAGAGAAACTGAAGGGAAAATGAGAAGAGGAGAGAGAGAAGGGGTTTCTTTGCAGTAAGAGAGGGGGGGAGAAACGGAAGGGAAAATGAGGAGAGAGAGAGAGAGAGAAATGGGATGGGGTATGGAAGTATAAATGGAGTAATCGAGGCTAGAGAGAGAAGATAGTGGAAGTAGCCACCGACACGTGTTACGGCGTGATGGCAGAAGTCGCACGCATCTCCCATTAAACAAAAGGAGCAAGCGTCACTATTAAACTGACGCCACATTACACGTGTCACATCCTTGATGGAATTTGGTTACGACGTGTCAGATGTTGGTTGGTCGGTACCAGCTGAGCCACACCTTCCGCATCACTGGAGATCAAACTGCTGTCCTTTTTATCTCTCTAAACCCTAGATCCCAGACTATCAAAGTGCGTACGAAATTTTGAAACGAAATTTCATCCGAATTCCGCTCGCTTTCGGCGAAATTTGGGATATGATTTTTCAGTGCGTGGCGTAGCCGCCCTACTACGGTACTCCATCGGCGCCAAACTGCACACGTGGAGTGGGAACTTAATTTTTTTGGGTGCGGTTCGTATAGAACCTAGGCCCTTAGAGTTACTTTCAAAGAGTGTCGCGAAATGCGGTTTCACCACAATTTTGGTGATAGCTTTAAAATATATTTTTATAGTTATTTGTAAAGTTTAAAGTTTTAAAATTAATGTACATCGGTAGATTTATAAAAATTGAAATCTTGAAAATTGACGGTCTAAAAATACGTTATAAAATACACTATTTTTCAAACTTAAATATCATTTTTTCTCATGTCCATTCATATTGATGTCGAGATGATCAATTTAAATATATTTGAGCATCGAAACAACCTCTTCTAATGAAAATTTTGAGATAAGCTCTATATAAACTTTTCTCATATTTAATTTATTGCGCAGGCTTGAAATTGAGAAATGAAAAAATAAGTAAACTCTCATCTTTGAAAGGCTAGAAAGAATATCTATATATCCCATATTTTTAGGTTTCATTTCTTGATAAACTCAAAGTTTCAAAAGATATCTTCTAAGCCCTTTGTCACTTTAAACCTATATTTTAACCTAAACAAATGTGAGAAACACGTGCTCTTTTTAAACCCAATAATTTATCTCTCTTCACTTTTATACCCAAGCTTCAATCTTTTTTCTCTTTCTGCATCTCTCACTCTTTCTCTCCTCTCATGTTTTTCCAAACACCTCTCTCTCCTCCCATGTTTCGCTCCTCTCATGTTTCTCCAAACACGTCTCTCTTTCCTCCCATGTTTCTCCAAACACCTTTCTCTCTTTCCGATAACCTCTCACTTCCTTGAAATCCAACCCAATCTTTTCTCTCTTTTCACTTATATACCCCAAATTTCTCTCTTTCTCCTTCTTCCTATGTCTCTCACTCTTCGGAAACGTGAAGAGAGAGCGGGAGGAAAGAGAGTGAGGGGAAAGATATGAGAAAGATGGAGAGAGAGAGAGAGAGAAGGGGTGCTGGGAGAGAGCGAGATATTTGGTAGGATGACTTTTAGAAAATGTAGTTTTTTAGATTTGTTTGGCCTAAAACACAATGTTTAAATCAGTTTAGGGGTTAGAAGAAATAAAATCTACAATTTTTATGCTCCAAAACATCTTTTAAAACCTTGAGTCTATTGTGAAATAAAACTTAAAAATACGGGGTATGAAGATATTTTCCCAAACAAACTAATCCGAGGTAATCCCGCGGGTCCCATAAGAAAGGGAGATTTTTTCTTGGGTTTTAATAAGGACCATGTTTCTATGTGGCCAAGCCCGCATGGCAATGCGGGCTTCTTAATAAATCTTTTCTTGAGATGGATTTTAATAATTAATTTTTAAGAACATGTAATAACAAACATGGAGATTATGAATATGGAAAAATAAATAAGTTTTAAAAATAAAAATAAAAATACTAGTAATAAAACATTTGGACCGTTAGTTTCTATTGTTTTTAGATGGAACACCTATTTGCATCCATCTTTAAAATGGATGCTTTACACTTTTTTGGATCGCATATATAGAAATGTGGTCCAGCCCGCATGAAACAATTTTCCTTTTAATAAAGGACCTGGTTCTTAAGAGTCCCCTGGCTATACTATTTTCATGCGGGCTCCCTTGAACACCCATTATAGTGCTTGATCATGGATCCCAAATTTGTAATGATCCACGATCTACACTATGATGATCATGAATGTAAAAAATAAAATAAAATATAATAAATTTTAGAATATTTTTATTACAATATTTTCTCATCCATTGGGTAGGAATCTTTAGTGGTGAATGCTCATCTTAAAGGATGGTTGTGATTGTGTGGCCTAGTGAGTTTGCTGACTCACAAAACACTTTTTCATTAATGAAAGGGTTCTTGGAAAAAATTGGGTAAATAGTGTAATTTAGTCTAGTCAATGAAATTGAAAGAGAACAAAGGAGGTTAAATGTCATTTTCTTTTAATATGGAGGGGTTCATGAGCCTCATAGACATGAGAGTTTACTCGGGAGAGTGATTTAAGGAGGGGGGGGGGGGGTATGTGTATTTTTTCTATTGAGAATTTGATATTCAGTTACATTTGGGTTGGTAATAGGTCTAGCGTTCACCTACCTTGAAAACCTAGTGCATAACTTTCTCTTGTTTCCAATAAACCAAGTCCCAAGGACAAGATAGGTTCTACAACGGCTATTTGGCCCAAAGACAAAAGTTTATATATGGTTGCAACTTTAAAATACAAAATTAAAGACGCACTTCAAAAATCCATCGGAAAAGGTTTTTCCATATTGAAAAGGCCTCTAATTGAAAGTAGTTCTTGGGCTCTAGAGAGTGGTTTTCATAAAGAGAGTGTGGAAGAAAATGATGGTGGGAGGAGACGATGGCGATGTTGATAGTGAGGTTGATTATTTGGGTGCTTCAATTGTTCATGTAAGATATGATCTTTCATCCGGTCTACTTGCAGGGGCTAGTTTTCCTGTTATGGGCTCCTTTTCCCCGTCTTTTAACGACATATTTGGTTTGTGCGACTGGGCTAGAAGGGGATGGGGTTTATCCTATGCTCCTATTGTTAAATTGATTAGAGACAATAAGATAGCTTTTTTTGCTACGAGCCAAGGAGGACGCTATCGTTGCTTTTGAGCAATCAGTTTGTTAGGATTCACTGCAAGTTGCTATCTTTGGACTTGTGGAAACTGTCTGCTCATTTGCCTTATTTGCAGAAGGAAAGCCTTTGGATTAGTCTTTTTGGTAATCCCTTCCATGCTTGGACCCTGGATACTATTCGAAAGATTGCTAATTATTGTGGGGAATTTTGTGATGTTGACAAAGACTCCTTTGTAGGGATTGATGTTAGTGTTGTCAGAGTTCGTATTTGGAAGCTCAGAGGGGCGTCCATCCCCAAAGTTGTGCGATTGATGGTGGGCCAATATTCTTTTGCCATTGGGGTCTCTCCGATGGTGAGGAAAAAACTAACTGTGCCTGAGGCGGCCCCTCAACCTGCTGTTGAGGATGGTTGGATGGTGGTTCAGCGCCAAGGTTCCAAGTTCAGGGTTGGTTGGAATGCCCCTAAAAAAATCTTTCCGACAGCTCTCGAAATTTTCAACAGATGCGAAGCCACCGAAAGTTCAGGAAAGGAGTTACGAATTTTCAAATTTTGAAAATTCACAAAAGATGGATTCCAGTGGGGCGTTTTGCGGAAGTCACGGTGTCTATTTCATCAGTTGTTCGTAACGGTGTGGCGGATGTTATTAGTCAGAATAGTAATGCAAGCTCACCTGTTTTGGATGCTCAAACTGTTGGGGGAAATCATTCTGAAGCGACGTATCCCTGTATGAAGTCTTTTCGGCTTGATTTTTGGGGAATGTAAGGTTGGCTGCCCCGGATTTTTCGCTGACGATGGATAGGGAGTTGCAAGCTAAGGCTATGCCCCCCTATTACTTATTTGTTATCTGTTGCTCCTAAGGTTTGTAAGACTAGTGCCTTTTTTTACTCTCGGTGTTCATGGTTGTGAGTCAGCACCACCTCTATATGTGCGCTTTCATCATGCTATTATCTTTGCTTAGTAGTATGTATCCCTTTTATCATCACAGTGAGGCTAGGCAAATTCGTTCCACCCCAAGACCGTCTTTTGATCCTTTAATGGTGGATCTATTAGCGATTGTGGTCGTTGAGGAGAATCCAGAGCCCCAGGTGTTGGAAGAACGTGTAGATGAAGTTGTTCCGGATGCTATGAACCTGATTGCTGCAGATGACTCTATTCTTGAGGGTAATTTACAGGATCATCTTGCCTTGGTGACAACGGAGGATCCTCCTCCTCTTTAATGTTGTCCCACAGGAGTCTCGTCCTCTATTGCTTCAGTTTGTGGCTGATAACCCAGTTAAGTCTGATGTGGATCTCTCGAAGGAAGAAGTTAAGACTAACTCTAGTTGGATAAGGTCAGCGCTAATGCTTTTGATTGCGGTATGGATTTCAATGTACCAATTGGGGTTGTTTTCAAGAGATCGTTGCTAAGAAAAAGGATGAGAAAAAAGCGAAAGCCTCAGAGTGCAAGGAGCCAGAAGGTGCTGTGGAGAAAACTCCATCGGCCTAAGGGGGCAAGATGAAGAACAAAGCTAAGGTGTTTTCTAAAGGTACGAGATCCTCAGCTAGGTCGCAGGCTCTAAGAGAAATGCTGCTTAATGCTACTGTGCATGGAGTCATCATTTCGGATGATAAAGTGTTCGAGGGTAACTCAGGTTCTTCGTCTGAGGATGGGATGCTTGGAGATAGTCTTGCTGAAGCAAGGTTTCTAGAAGAAGTTTATTTCGGTGCTAGCAGGGAGGGCCCAAGTTCTTCCTCTGTTAACCATCTTTAAATGATTGTTATTTCTTGGAACGTTAGAGGTCCGAGTGACCTCAAACGAAAAAAGGATGTTTGTTTTCTGGTTTCTAAATTTAAACAACCAGTTCTGTTGTTGCAGGAAACTAAACTCCCCTGCCCGACGTTGTCTAGGGTTAGGGAAGTTTGGGGTCCAGGTTCTGTAGATTTTATGGGGGTGGCTTCTGTTGGAGCTTTTGGGGGCCTTTGGATTCTTTAGGATCCTTTTGTCCTTCGTTATTTTTTCGTGACAGAGAGATCAAACTTTCTGTTGGTTGTTTCTGTAGGCCCTTATCCATATTTTAAATGGGGCTTTATTGAATGCTTATGGTCCTCAAACTTTTGATCTAAAATAAGTTTTTGTCAATGATATGTGTGATGCTCATAATTTAGTTAATTTTTTTGTTTGTTTAGGAGAGGATTTTAATTTTATTAGATGGCCGGATGAATGCAATCGTGGTGGGTCGATTACTGTGACTATTTAATAAATTTATTGAGACTTTTGCATTGATTGACCTTCCAATTTCTTATAGTCTATACTTGAACCAATGGTAGTTCGTTAAATCTATCTATGTCTAAGCTCGATAGATTCCTAGTTTCTGGTGACTGATCTGAGTGTTTCCCTCTGACTTCTGTTAAAGTCTTACCTCGACTCTCCTCTGATCATACCCTTATCCTGCTGTGCTCTAAAGTTATCTCTAAGGGTCTGAAACCTTTTAGATTGGAAATAAGTTGGCTTCAGGAAAAAGAGGTGATTGAGATTGTCAAGAGTACTTGGGAGAATACCATCTCCTTTGATTCTCTAGACTTTCAGCTTCACAATAAGCTTTTGAATATTAAACACAAGCTGCTTGTTTGGAAAAATGAGAAGGGTTTTAATATTAGAAGCAAAATTGAGGAAGTTTTTGGTAAAATTGATGTAGTGGATTCTACAGTGCAAAGCTCCGGTGTTTCATCAGATGAGTTAATTGCTGATAGATACAGTTATACTCAGGAGTTACTTGAGCTTAGGAGGGTTGAAGGAGTTTATTGGAAACAAAGATCTCGGGTTAAATGGTTGAAGGAAGGGGATATGAATAGTAAGTTTTTTCATGCTATTGCAAATGCGCGCACTCGACAAAATGATGTGTCTGGTCTCATGATTCAAGGCGTTGATCCAGAAGATAATTCTGATATGTCTAATGCGGTCATTAGACATTTCAAAAAGGTTTTTTCCTCTGAGATTAAAGCTACCCCTAAGCTGCATAGGGTGGGCTTTAATTCTCTTTCATATGATTTGGTTTCTTTTTTGAAAAAAGATGTCTCTTTGGTTGATTTAAAACGAGTGGTATTCTCATTGCCAGGAGATAAAGCTCTTGGTCCGGATGGATATCCTATCATCTTTTTAAAAACATTTTGGAATTTGGTTTGCAATGAATTTCTGGAGATGGTTAGGGGGTTTATGAGTAGAGGGGAGCTTTTTAGAGGTGTAAACTCTACCCTTATTGCACTTATTTTTAAGAAATCTGTGATCGCTTCCTTAAGTGATATATGACCTATTAGCCTATTGACTAGTATCTATAAAATTGTGGCCAAAGTACTTGCAGAAAGGCTTAAGGTGGTTTTGCTGTCTATCATTTTGGGTCCTCAAACAACCTTCATTAAGGATAGGCTGATCACAAACAGTGTTATGGTAGTTCAGGAGTGCATTCATTCTCGGATTCTTGACGGTGCTCTTGGAATTGTGATCAAGCTGGATATGAAAAAACTTATGATAGGGTGGAATAGAGCGTCCTTTTAGAGATCATTAAGAATATGGGGTTTGGGGGAAAATAGAGAAATTGCATTTTTGGGTGCCTCTTATGTGCCCATTTTTCCAGTTTATTCAAATGTAGCCCTATTGGTTATTTTAGGGGTTTAAAGGGTCTCCGTCAAGGTGACCCCCTCTCTCCCTTCCTGTTCACAATTTATACAGAGTGCTTTAGCTTGTTTGTTCAAAACATTGAGTCTAATGGGCATTTTGCTAGCTTCTAGTTGCCAAATTGGGGTCCTTGTATCTCTCACCTTCAATATGCTGATACGCTGCTTTTTTGTGATGCAAATGTGGATTAGGTTAGTAATATAGGGATGTTTTTAAAATGCTGCAAAGTTGCTTTAGACCTTAAGGTGAACTTTGGCAAAACATCTATGATGTGTCTCAATTGTGATGATTCGGTGGTGACTGTTTTGGCAAAAACGCTAAGTTTTAATGTGGACCACTTCCCAATTATGTATCTTGGTATGCCTATTTCAGATGGTCGATGGCCTGTGGCAGTGTGGGATAAAGTGATTTAGCGGATTCAAATTAAGCTTGATTTGTGCAAATACAAATATCTTTCTTTGGGTGGTAAGATCACTTTGATTAAAGCTTGTTTAGCTAATCTCCCAATTTATCAGATGTCAATTCTTCAAGTTCCCTCTTTGGTTACCAGAAAGATTGAATTGCTTATGAGGAACTTCGTTTGGGGGACTCAAAAAAATTTCATCTTCTTAGATGGGATATGGTGTGTACATTAAAAGGAGAAGGGGGTTTGGGGATAAGGAAAATCAAGTTGGTTAATCTGGCTTTACTCTGTAAATGGTGGTGGAGAAGTTTAACTTTTAAAGATTAGCTTTGGTATAAAGTGATAAGCTTGAAGTATGGTGAGGATAGATTCCACATGTGAGTTGGAGTCAGGCTTGGTAGAAGAAGAATGTCACATTGTTGGAGATCTATTTACTCGTGTAAGGCTCTTATCCATAGAGATACCAGATAGACAATTGGTGATGAAAGTAATATCTCATTTTGGCACCATAAGTGATTAGATAACTCTCCGTTAAAATATGTGTTTCTTTTGATTTTCAACATGGTGGGTAATCCCAATGCGTTAATTTAGGATCTCTTTGAGATGAGGGGGAATCAAATTGAGTGGAAGATCATTTTACCATATAATAGAATTCTCGATGAGCTTTTTTTAAAGTTTAGTGCTTTATTATCAGCGCTAAATGTGGTGTATTTATCCGGTAATGCAGCAGATGAGGTGGTCTGGGATATTGCAAAAGATGGTGTCTATTCGGTCAAATCTATGACCATCTATTATTTCATGATCAATGGAGATGGTTAATGCCTGAAATTGTTGCTATCTGGAAGTGGCCGCTTCCTCTTAAGATCCAAGCTTTTTTGTGGTTGGAGATTCAAAACAAGGTATTGACTGCAGATAATCTCATTAAAAGAGGGAAAATTCTGTCTAATATATGTTTGTTATGTAAAAGGGATGTTGAATCAAATGCTCATCTTTTTCTACATTGCCCTTTTACTAGTAGTATATGGAGTTGGTTTTTTGCTCAGGTTAAAGTGGTGTTGATCTGACCTCCAGATGTTATAGGAATTATTGGAGCATTATCTGTCTCTTCTTTACTTCAAACTAGTGTAGTGATTTGGCAAATAGTCAGAGGTGTAATTTTATGGGAGGTGTGGAAGGAGAGAAATAGAATAGTGTTTGACGGTAAATGTTTACCGGTAGATAGAAGTTTGGATCATATACTCCATTCTACTTGGATGTTTTTGTCTATCACAAAGGTGGGGAGAGATATTATGTAAGTCAATGTTAGGAGGAATCTATACAATCTTTTCCAGCTGGGTTATAGGAAATTTAGGCCCAAAGGGAGATGGACCGCTCCTTTAAAATGTGTTTTGAAACTTAATTTTGATGGGAGCTCGCTTGGTAATCTAGGTCCAATGGGTTTTGGAAGAGTTTTGAGGGATTGGGAAGGACATATTCTTTTTCTTATTCAAATCCTTTGGGTGAGAAAACTACAAATCACGCTGAATTTCTGACTCTTCTTCATGGCTTAAAAATACTTAGCGACCGGTTTTTAGGTTCGACTTGCATTATTGAAAAAGATTCCCTCAATGTTATCAATTGGTGCAAGGGGGAGATGAAGGTACCTTGGGAATTATGTTTTATTTTGCTCCATATTTTGGACTTGTCCCTATCTTTTTCTCTTTCCTTCGTCCACGTTTTCCAGGAGATTAATGTTTTGGCTGATAGTCTAGCTAAAAACGACACTTCTCTTTCTGAGATTTTAGTCTCTAATGATGTAATTTCTGTTTAGCTCTTGAATAAAATTATATGAATTTTATCACAAAAAAAAAGCTCTAATTGATCATCTCGACATTGAAATGTATGAAATGGAAAAAGAAAAAGATTTTTAGTCTCAGAAATAATGCATCTTGCAATATATTATCTAGACCGTCCATCTTCAAGATTTTCAAATGTTTATAGATCTACTTCATTTTAACCATATTTGGAATTGAAAATTTTATATTTAGATATGAAATTAGATTTTCAAGTAATCCTAAGAATTTTTTACACCAAAATTATATGTTATGATAAAAGTTGGAGGTGTGTCTTAATTGAATTGTTTTAAGTTGCAATCTTATAGAAACCACACTCTTCATTTTTTGTATATCGAGATCACAATCATTATTGTCCTTTAAATTTCACTTCGAGTAGTTGTGGGAGTGTCATTGAATAGACACAAAATTCCAAAAATGAAAAATGAATGGAACTGGAGACGAAAAAGAAAGATTTTTCTAACAATGAAAAATGTAGAGACCGTGAAAAATCTGATGAAAATGCCAAAAAAAAATCATAAATTGAGTTTTCGCCAATCGAAATTGATTTTTCGCCACAAAATGAGTACTAATATGATCATGAAAATCAATTGCAAACTTAATGGAGTCCCATTAACTACTTTATGACTAAAAAATAAGTAAATCGACCTGTTGTGAAACTCTAATGGAGATTAAACTAGATATGATAACTGGCGATATAATCCCATGAACTATTTGTTTGCCATTTTTTTACCATGAAAAAGCTTGCAAAATTGCATGAAAATGACATTAAAAAAGTGGCATGAAAATCTCAAAGCTTATTTACTCCATTAAAGAGTTCATCATCCCGATCAAATCCATTCGAAATTTTAGGGAATCCTTACCACGAAAATGGAACTCCATCTAAATCGGGCAATTTAATAAAATTCATATTGAAATCAGTTGTACTGAACCAAACAATTCATCAGCACGAATCTCTAGTTTGTAAGCCTTAGGGAAATAATTTATGCATGAGTCAATGTTGTTTTTTAACATGATTGGAACTAATGTTCAATAAACGATAGAGCTGACTTAAAATTGTCCGAGTTTGTTTGGAATTTGAGGGTCTTTGGTTTTGGAATCTATGGTTCTGGATGGCCATGACTAGGTGATTCGCTCCAATATACCCTAGATTTTGCTATTCAATATAGTGCATTCGATAATTCCTTTTACAAAGTTCGGCGATTCTTGACTCGAGACCGATTCTAAATGGAACCAAGCTTGACCTTTTTGGGCAATTTGTTGTAAAAAGAAAACACCTCTTTATTCAGTAAACGTTTATATACCTCCCCTACTTCATAGAAGATATATGCTTCCCCTCTTATCTAGCCATCCAATTTAGATCAAGTGAGCTATTGATAGTTTGATCTAGATCTAATGCCTCAGAGTATTTTATTGTTGGTTTTTTTCTACAAATTATAGGAATAGAATTTGGTATGTATCATCATCTCAATGTGGTGCACTTAAAAAAATATTAAAAATAATTTTTAGATAAAATATAATGACCAAAATAATTTTAAGGGTATTTTAGTTATTTTATTTTATTGATAATATTTTTCTCTGTTTTTTTACAGGTGCAACATTATGAGAGGATTGGATGCCCAAAACATTGGTGTCAAAATAGTTTGTTAAAAAAAGTAAGCTAAAAATAAAACATTGTAGAGACGTGACATTGTGATTGGGGCCAACTTAGCCATCTATTCAGAATGGACGACTGGATAGAAGGAAGCATATAAGTTTTATACAGTAGGGGAAGCATAGAAAGCTTGACCTTTTCTTCTATAGGAGCTCATTTAAAGCCATTTTAGCCCCAAATTTGAGCCTCCTACGAATTATCTGCAACATTTACAACAATTGTTTATGAATCAAAGCCTTATTTTTTCAAAATAACCAGAATTTGAAATCGAGAATTCTGTAGAATTTCATCTCAAATCTCTCTTATTTACAGTTTAAATCCCATGAATTCTTGAAGCTTCATTTTTTACAATCATGGGTATAGGGTTCTGGGGAACTCTTCATTTGTGGAACCGGGAATCCCAAATATCGGGATCCCACCCAAGATTATGTACATGATTGACTAAATATGAAATTGATGAATACAACTATAAATCGAGTGTGAAAAATAAACCAAACATAAAAAGCACAGCACCAAACTATACATTTTATGTGGTTCACCTCGCAGGGCTACATCCACAGCCTCGACAAGTTGAAATCTGCTATCACAATGACGATTACATTTTTGGGTTACAAGAGATATACATCTATCTAACCATCGGTAAAAGACCATCACCGATCTTCCCTTTTAAACGGCTATCTCGATTAAGCAAATATGAGTACAGTGATTTGCTTATCATCAAACCCAACAATCTCTACCTTGATAGCAAAATTACCATAATTGCCTTGGCATCCTTCATTGAATAAATTTCTTGATTTCTTCTCATTTGCCTCTATTGTGGAATTTTCTCAAACACTTTGCCTTTATATTTTTCCACCTCAAACCAGGTATCCATCAAACTCCAACCCCATACACACCTATTGCTCTGATACCAATTGTAGGGATCTCAGGAATCAAGAATCCCAAAAACCAGGATCCTACTCAAGATCATATACATAATTGGCTAACTGTGAAGTGGATGAATACAATTATAAATCAAGTGTGAGAAATAAAGTAAACATAAAAAGCACACCACCACAACATATGATTTATATGGTTTATCCTATAGGGCTACATCCACGGCTCAGCAAGTAGAAATCCACTATCAAAATGAAAATTACAGTTTTGGGTTCCAAGAGATAAACATTTATCTAAACATCGATAAAAGACCATAACCGATCTTTTCTTCTAAACCTGCTCTCCCGATTGAATAACACCGTCGATCAATATCTTATTTCCCATTGTAATACCGGTACTGGAAAGATAACATTGATAGCAACTGATATATTTTCTCTCTCTAAAAGTAAAAGCCTTACAAACTCAAAACTCATGAGAATACCACCTCTCTCTCAGAGTTCGAAAATTCATAAAAAAAAAAAAAGGTTGTTTTGATGTTGAAAAACTCTCTAAATTATCATCTCAACATCGAGATGTATTGAAATGACAAAAAAAAAAAAAAACGATTTTAAGTCCCAAAGATGGTGCAACTTGCAACATATTATGTGGACCACCTATTTTCAAGATTTTCAAGAGTTTATAGATCTATTTGTTTTAAACTATTTTTGAAGTTTAAAATTTTATAATTTGAGAAGAAAATAGATTATTAGTTCATCCTAAGTAGTTTGCATAAGATTGCAACTTTAAACAAGCAAAATAAAGTGCACCTCCAAAATCTATCGTAAGATGTAATTTTGGTGTCAAAATTTATTAGGATGGCCTGAGAATCTATTTTCATATCTAAATATAAAATTATAGACTCAATAAATAGTTCAAATCAAATAGATCTATAAACACATGAAAATCTTGAAAATAGACAGCTTAGAAAATGTGTTGCAAGATGCAATATTTTTTTGACTCGAAATCTTATTTTTTTCTTCTCGTATTCATACATCTCGATATCGAAATAATCAATTAGAGCATTTTCCAAACTCAAAAGTCCTTTATGATGGATTTTTCAGGTGCATCTTAATTTTATAACCTTATATAAACTTTTTCGATATGTAATTTACTAATTTCAAGTAAATTTTTTGGCTTTTAACATGCACTCTATTGTTTTCTTTACTTTAAGTGTGTAGGTTTAGTCCTCTATCAGACTTTCAGAAGTATGTGACAGCCTTGATATGACCCTAAAAAATAGGTTCAACCTATATTTGAAGGTTGAGGGGAAGTACTAAGTGGGATGCTTCATTTTTCCCATAACCACAGGTCCAAATTGTTCATTTGGACCAGCAGGGCCTAGTGTCCTTGGGGCCAGAAACCCCCATCTCTTGATTAAATTCTTTAAGACAAATTCATTAAAAAAAAATTGATTTGAAGCTTAAAAGAAACGCTCCCAATTACAACCCTCCTAAGATTGAATGTAGATCCTCCAGTTTGTTGGTCTCAGGTTTTTTTTTTTTTTTGGCCTAACACTCATTTTCTTTTATTAGTTGATTTGATTTCACTGTTTCTGTAATGATAAGCAAAGAGTTTTGGCTGTAGGTCCAAGTGAACAATCTTGACCAATGGGTCCACCATATACTAGCCCTCAAAAAATCTCACACAAATTAAATCTTAATCTTATGTTTATTAGATCATGTTGTTTATTTCTCCAAAGGATTTAGTAATCATGGAGGAATCTAGAGTGAGAGCCCACACCAATCTATGGAGCCGGAGTTATATAATTTATATACATTTTGTTAGGATAAAATTTTCTAATGTCCCTATGTTTAATACTAAATAAGCATCAAATTCAAATATTTGATTAATCGGTGACATATCATCACATCTCTCTTATAAGAAACACCTAACATGATCAGTCGAATGCTTTGTGATAAATAGTTGTTGGAAGGTTAAAATGTTTTGAGTTGGTGGATGGTGAAGAAGTTAAGCATGTACTTAGGAAGCATGACTTATCAAAGCAATATTAGTATTTATCTTTTGTACAAAGAGCTTAAAGTATAGAGTTAACATAAAACTTTGCTTACAGTTTTTTAATTTTTTTTTAAAAAACAAAGGAGCTTAAGTCACTTTTGGTTATCAAATTTGAAATCGGAAGGCTAGGAGTGTGAGATTGATCAAGTTCGAAGTTTAAAGAAATTTTTTTTGAATTATGCGACATACTTTTAAGCTGTCTGATTCGACATTTGATGGCTAATATTACTTGTGACCTCCATATTCCAAAGATAAACTGGCCCATGCTATATGTAATATCTTTTGTCATTTTCCAAAGATAATATGAAGGGAAATTGGTGTGTTGAGGCATCATCTGCCGACCTAAGATTGAAGGGGATTTAGGTAGTTGTATGCTACTAAACATTTTATTCCTAATTGAACTTTTCCATGGATTTTTATATCTAGCAGGACCATGAAGGCAAATATTTTTTGGGGAGTGATTCATGAACCCATTTCAATAGTAGATATAATGTAATATACCCGGATTGGGAGGACCGCACCCAATGGACCAATCGGATCATCGATTCAGGCTGGATTGGACCAATTCTCTACTGTGAAAAATAATCCAAAAAAATCTACATGCCATTTCTAAATTTTAAATTTGAAAAATTTATGAAAAAATAAATGTGTGGGATCGAGCGATCTAAATCGAGATTTGGCTTGATCTATATTGCTTGGTTCTTGCATAGACTCGCCTGGTTGTCTTACATAATTGGATGACTCCATAAAAATCAAACCGATTCCCCATTTGGATTAGGATTACAAAAAGATAAGCGATTAGCGATTCTCGATATGGATCAGTGTGTTCTAAATCATTACAACATTTCATTCCTGTTATAAAAAAAAAAAAAGGTTTCAAAAAAAGAAAAAGAACAAGAAAATACCAAATAATAAAATTTCGACAATAAATCCTAAAAGTAATTTTTCTTACCGCAATGAATATTGGTCGTCCATTTGATGATGGGACGATCGGATCCTGGCTTTAAAGTGATAGTTTTTACCCGATGGCCAGAATCATCATCAAATGGAAGGCCTAGATCTCAATAGTCGCCAAATGGAAGGCGTAGATCAACGTTCACCTAATGGACAGCTCGCAATCATTGTAGGGCAGGATTCATTTGGATATTTTCAGGGTGCATAATTTTTTTGTTTTTTTATTTGCATAATTGATCATTAGGATAAAAATCAATCCACGATATATGGAAAGCCAAAAAGCAATTGGTCATAGTGCTGAGTTTTTTATATTGAATAAATGCTGAATTCAAAAAGAATCATAGTATTTATTGGAAGTGAAATTTAAATATGGGAATACCCTCTGCTATTGTATTCTTGAAACTAAGAGAAGAGGATGCCTATACAGACCACATAATATTGCTTGTTACCCATACGTGTGGGAGGGCAAAAGGGTTTACACTTTGCTCCAAGCCATATTGGGTCGAGGTAGTTGGGTAATTCAATGGGAAAGACATGCTTCTACCCGTTTTCTCAATAGATTAGAGAGTTATATTTTGAAAATGTTAATTGGGTATGTCAGTAATAAAAATGGATACCATGATGTGGTAACTGAATATGGAATGCGACCACCACAACAGTCTTGTAAGAATGTCTTACGGCAATATCGCAAACAAACCGGAGTGACAAATTTGTCACAGGAGAAATGAAAGAAGCACAACTCAGCATTAGTTATAATAACTGTGTGGTATGTTCAAGGAAACTGAGAGTGCACTTCCCTCTACATAGATTATGGTTTCGGGTCTTCGAGAGAGCAAGAATGAATAGGCACAATTGCTCAATGCGTAGTTATAAAGTTATAACGAGTGGGTACATAGTATTCACTGAAACTGAAGGACCTTGCGGCCAAGCCTAAATATGTAGAAATATGGGCCTCTTAATTAATCTATTTTTTAGATGGATTTTTAAGACTTAAATTTCAAAGATATGTAATCTCTAACGTAGAGATCATGAATAATGAATAAATAAATAAAATTTAAAAACTAAAAAATAATAATTCTAGTAAGAAAACACTTGGACCATTAGTTTCCATTATTTTTAGATGGAACGCCTATTTGCATACATCTTTAACATGGATGCTTTACAATTTCTGGACCACATATGTAGAAATGTGGTCCAGACAGCATGAAACAATTTTTCGAAACTGAAAGGGCAGTTCTCCATAAATTACTTTGGTTTTACTTTAAAGGAGAGGAGTTGATACAAAGTATTCAACTAGCAAAAATTTCTTTTCTTCGTGTTCTCCCTTTAAAGAAAGGCTCCCCTAATGCATTGTTATATATACAAGATAAGTGTTCAATCTTTTGTTTCTATATATACCAAAGACAGAAAATATTATCTTGGGAGCAACTAGCAAAAGTCCCTTTTGTTCACTCTCTCTCTCTCTCTCACAAAAAAAGTTCATCTAGCTCTTCGGATCTTGTTATGTTTGTTTATTGTACAAGCAAGTCGAGCTTTCAATCTTTTGTTTTTCTATTTTTTAAGATCAAATTTACCTAAGAATTTAAATCACGTTGAATTTCTTCAGTAAAGGACGAACATTGTCTTGAAAAAGTAAAAAATCGTGCCTAAAAACAGAATATCTTGAGTTCCTCACAAACAAAAAAAATGTTGGTCATGGTACTATCTTATTGCCCTGTTTCACCCATCTATTTCAAACCCATTGATGATGAAGTTTGCTTGAAACATTCATCTCAGAAAGGTGAGTTTCTTGAAGGATGGAAACCAACCTAAATATATAGATAAAAAAATAAACACATAAAGAGAAATAATTATGAAAGCCAAGCTCATGTGGCTTCCCATAAATATAGCACATTTCAACTATCTTTGTCATCGGGGTTCCATAACCACCAACAATTGACTAAATATGGGCCCATATTATTTGATTGGCTCTTCATTTAAAATATTCTTTAGTTTTGGGGGAGTTTTGGCAAGTGGAACCTATTGGAGATTTCCAATTATGAAATCTAGAAGGCAGGAAATTGAGTATCGGGTAATAGAAAATACTATGTTTGGTTAACCAATCCAGAATTCAGGGGATTTTGGAAAACTATGTTTTTGGTTCAAGCTGAAATTCATTAAATTAAGAGATTTGAAAATTAGCCTATTTCAACCATTTGTTAAAGTTATGGTTAGTGATAGGGTAATGTTTGTTAAATGAATGAGATTTCAAAACTATAGCTTATCCATGGTAGGTCTAGCGAATTTGACACTCTTACATCATTTAAAAAGAAAAAGAAAAAAATGATAAGGTGAGAACAAGTTTAAGTGTTTTGAATTTATTTTATTTTATTTTTTTCATGAGTCAAATTGAGCTAATACCTTTAGTTTCTATATTTCTCACCATCAGAACCTATGAAAAATATAGAAAACTAATTTGAAAAAACATAATGATTGAAAATTCCCCTTGGATGGTTAAGAGCAAATCTGAGTACTTCAATGTTTTTTTTTTAGGTTGGATTGAGCTAAAGTTTTAGAAGAAGCCTATGATTATTCTTGGAAAAATATAATATATTTTTTTTAAAAAAATAGAATGATGGAAACACCTCCGAAACTCTACATCATAGATAACCTAAAATACTATTGATCGCAATTGTGAGATCTGGATTCGATGATCTAGAGGATTTCAATTTTAGTTTTTGTGTATATTGCAAGAATTTGAAATTCTTCTAGACATCTAAATAACTTGCACCACTAAAATTATTAAAAATTTCTATGTAAAAAACAAAATGAAGTTTTTCCCTTGAAACTTTGAGGGTTAGTTTGATCATTTTATTTTATATAAAATTAGGCACATGTACTCTCCAAATTTCAACTGGACCTAATTTTAGAAAGAGAATAAAATATTTGAGGGTTTGTATAAATTTTTAAAATAACAAAATAGTCCAAATTTGTGATTTTTTCATTTTCTATTTTTTTGGGCAATTTACTCTACCATGTGGATCTAGATTTCTCATTTTTGAGAAGTATGACCTTACCTTCACTGTACCCTTTTCGAGAAATTTTAATGTGGTCCCTACTTCATGAAGTCATTGTGTCCTCCCAATTTATAAGCTCTAGAAAGAAATTGATAAGGCAAAAGATTTTGTGCTCCTGTGCATTAGAGCATATTGTCCATTCATTCCCTCAGGTAAACCTCAATCTAGGAGAATTTTTAGGACATCAATTTTTTTGGGATGTAACCTCTTTAACATATATACTAACCTCAATAAACAAAATTTCCAAATTACACTCTCTATGCACACGAAGAAAATGACATCTCAAGATTGAATGGAGATGGTCCAAATTTTGGAGGGTGAGATCTACGTGTTAGATAACTCAAATGCCTAACTTTTTTTTACAATAATCATTCAGGGATTCTTAGGTGGTTCTCAAAATTTCAGATCAAAAGAATCCTCGAAACCAAGTCTCTGCTCGAGGGGGTAAAGATATATTGTCCTTCCACTGGAGCATGGTATACACACCCTATTGATAAAGGTAACTCAATACAAAAACGGAAATTTGAAGAAACATTCTTGCTCTAGTCATCAGTGACAAAGTCAGGACTTAAGAAGAGTAACTCAAATTCGACATGGTACCACATTTGGAGGAAAACATTGAATCTGAGATAAGTTTCAGTAGTCTTGGGTACTCCATGTGTTTTCATAAAGACTTTGTTGAGCCAGACCGTGTCCTTGCGAGTCGACTTGAGGTCAGGACCCCAATTAGTCTTGGATTTTAATCACTCCAGGGGGAAATTCAAAATTGCTCCCTAGTACGAGTCTCCTCTGATGAGGCTCCCAATTTTTGGTTTTATAGAGAGCTATATCAGACATGCTAGAGAAGGGGTTCAAAAGAAGGTCTTCCATATTCCTCAAGACTGAGCACCAACTTTAAAGCACCCAAACCATTTACCTACTGAAAATTTGGAGCAAGGCCAAATTCTGAAACTCCATGATCGTTCACACATGTACTCTCTTTTCTTAGAAAATGAGCACTCCGGAAAATGTGGAAGTATTGCATGCATAAAAATACACAGCAGAAGTGTCTATTCTCAATTCTTGAGACTGTTGGTTGAGATGAACAATATTTCCAATGTTGAGCATTCATATTGTACACAATCTTATGCGGTATCGTGGGAGAGAGTCATTCTTAAGTGGTAAATTCGATGTATATAGAGAAGAATGTCAGACCATTTAATGTCAGACCATTTTTCAAACCAGTTCTTTTAGCCTGCTTATCTAACCACGACAGGTTTAGAACCTCCTGCAGAGAAATGATCAGTCAGTAGAAGGCACAGGCATTTGTATAAATATTATGTCACAGCAAACTGCTTACTATGGATAATTTAAAGAGGTCTTATTTTGACAACATGTACTTACTACACAGACCATGAGGAAATTTGTGACCAACTCTTATATGGGCCTGGGCCTTGTAGTTGATTGGGCTGCAACTGACTATCCCAAAGACAATGTCTCACTTGTCCGAATAGTGGCTTACACATGCTATTCATAATAAGAGGTTCCATGCCGAAACTACTTTTTATGTGAAATGTGTGGAGGGAAAGAAATAGAAGAATCTTTGAAGGTAAGATGAGCCCACAACCATCCTTCTCTACCACCCTCCTCCTCAATGTTTAGGAAAGAAATAGAAGAACCAGCCTCCTCCTCAGTGTTTAGGAAAGAAATAGAAGAACATTTGTAGGCAGGAATTTCAGCTTTCTCTACCAGCCTGCTTCTCAATGTTAAAAAGTAAAGGCCAATGTGGCAACCCTGATTATGAAATTGAAAGCTTCAAAAATGGCACAGAAGTGTTTTAGAAGAACCATAGGCAAGAATTGCAGCCTTCTCTACCAGCCTCCTCCTCGGTGTTAGAAAGTAAAGCCAAATGTGGCAACCCTGATTATGAAATTGAAAACTTAAAAAATGGCACAAATGCCATTGATATGCTGGTACTTTAAGACGCACTAGTTTTAGAGCAAAAAATCCATCATTTTTTTGTTAGATAACCGTCAATGTCAAAATTATCAATTTGAAAATTTTACTTTACCAAAACTCCAATTTTCCATAGGATATTGAAGCGCTGCTTTCTTTACTTTTTATCAAGAGGTCTTGCAGGAACTTTTTCCTTTCCCCTGACAAATTCACTAGGTTCATAAACAACACATCCATTATTTTTCCTTTTACCATTTGATTGGAGTATCTACCGATTGTCCAAGATCTCAATAACCAAACTGAATCAAAATAGGTTAATATTGAAAGAAAAAGTATCGATAAAGCTATATAATTCTAATATAAAAAGGACACAATTACTATTAATTGTTAGATGTGAAATTAAATGACTAACAATGTGGGATCGATCTTTATGACCCACCCCACTGTAGGATCTCGAGAACCCCTTAGCTTGCGAAACTGAGAATCCCAAGCACCGAAATCCCACTCAAAATCGTGTACATAATTGATTAAATACAAAATAAATGAATACAACTATAAATCGAATACGAAAAATAAAACAAACATAAAAAACACACAACACACGATTTACGTAGTTCATCCGTAGGTCTACATCCACAGCCTTATCTTTAGACAAAAATATAAGTATTGTCATTTAGCTATCACCAAACCCAACACCCACTGTAGAATTTTATATCAAATGACTAGAAATAATTATGACCTTGTACCAAAAGTGAATGATCCTTATAATATAGGCGTTATACAGTTGACTCTCGCTTGTGAATCCTCAACCACTTAGAGAGAGAGAGAGAGGGGGAAGGAACTGTATGAATACTCGATTATTCAATCAAACCCCGAAACCTACATCTGCAGTCCATTTTCCCTAACTCCCATGAACTTGTCCTTCCATTACAACAAAATAGAAAAAAAGAAGAATAAAAACCATGATCCCCATATATGTATCCCTCCCCAAATTCTTCTTGCAGAGAGGAGACAACCAACAACTATGATCCAAAAATAAGAAAAGATAGAACAAAGTTAGAGAGAGAGAGAGAGAACCAATGAATCCAATCCCCCAATTCACCACTCAAACAGCATGTATTGCACTTCCGCCATTAGCACCGAGTCCCGCTCCAGGGTTAGCATGAAAAGCCGATTGCCTTGCAGGCCCACCCAGGAGCCTTGCAGTCAGATCCGACGGCCCAGGCTGGCCAGGAGCTTCTCCAAGGCTCAGCTTCGACATACCCACAAGCTCATCCACATTGATTGGGCTCTTTGACACCACAGCTGTAGGCTTAAGCACTGCATGTGTTTCTCTCTCTCTCTCCGGACCCAAAGTTTCTCTTTCTTTCTCTAAGCCTGGTGCCATGGTTGCAGGGGCCCAGAATGGAAATGGGACAGGGATTGGAACATAGGGAGAGTAGAAGGCAGGGAACATCATGGGGAAGGGGCACGCAGGCGATTCGACCGTGTCTATTTCTCTTGTATTATTCGTCGATTCCATTGATTCGCACTCAAAGTCAGGGGCCAGGCGCAAGGGCAAGAGGCCATTGTCAGTGGTATCTATGGCCTCCTCATGCATGCAATCCTCTTCTGGAACAGGCGGGGTGTCATTTGACTGCAAATGTGCGAAGGAGATGAATTGGGGAGGAGGGAAGAGGAGAGAGAGAGAGAGTAGCAAATCAAAACAAACACAAATGAGGGAAGAGCAAATGATTTCAAGTTAGCAAACATTTACAAAAACACACACACACATGGCAAACACGCATGCATACACAGAGCATCCGAACATGAATAGATGCAACAAACAAGCCAATATGAAAAGGTCAAATCGCCAACTGCACTATGATAATAGTTGTCTTCTTGTATACTCCAGAATCTTGATAACGATTTTGGGTATTCTACAACATTTACTCGGGATCATTCTGAACTTTAAGAGGGTGTCTATGTGGTTTAAGTATCACAAAAATACAAGTACAGTTAAGTAATCAGAACCAGTCTTTCAATGTTCTCATATTTGTCCAGCATTGCTGCATGTATATGAATTTTTTTACGGTTTGCAGCGTGAACATGGATATTGACCAAAATCGCACTCTACCATGAGAACTGACAAGTAATCAAAACAGCCCCCAAATCCTAAATACCTGTAAAGCATTTCGAATAATTTTGCAATAGGACAATATTCCACCTTAATTACCTTAAATACTTTAAATAATTGTGTAAATTTTTTTTTAATAATGGTACAAAAAATATTACTCAAAGAAAAAGTAAAAATTATAAAAATAACATGCAAAGTGCAATTGATAGCATTCTTTTACAAGTGCAAAAAGTTGGCTACCAACATTCTCACATGAAAAGCTGATCCAACAGAAATTTAGATTTGAAAGGCGACCCAGAAAAATTAAACAAATAAATTAATCGAAAGAATGATTACTTATTGACCCAAAATTGATTAGAAGGCCCATTAAGACCTATCAAATATTCCAATATATATAGCTGCATGGATTATAGAGCTTACCCTATCTGCAACAATGTCAAAGAGGCTGGTGCGCCTCTTTCTACGAGAAGCATTGTTCTGGCGGATAAAATATTTCTGAGCATGGCTAGCCACTTGGGTTGGCGTCCTTGACGTCACAAATTTGCGGGAGATCCCCCGCCAATCCCCCTTCCCAAGCTTCTGGAGACCAACCAAGAACAACCGATGCTCCTCTTCTGTCCATGGTGTACCTACATGAGAACAAGGCGCAAATTTCAACCACTAAACCTCAAGGTGAGAGAAAGAGAGAGCTTATTTGCTTATCTATGGACTCCCAGGGCTACATTCTCATTCTTATTGGGGAATATGAGAATGAAACGATCTTATTTTACAATAAAACAGCTACTTTATGTACATATACATACATAAGCACGTAGACATAAATGTGTGCACAGAAAGAGAAAGAGAGAGAGAGAGAGAGAGAGAGAGAGAGAGAGAGAGAGATGTCATGGATATAGGTAATTCCATATTATTATAGATTTATTTAACACTAAAGAATGGCTCCTCCCAAATTGTATAGGGTCAAATGTTTTAATCCAATCCTTTTATAGTGCCACAAGGCAGCATTCAGCAAGCAGCTAAGGGTAAACACCACAGCTAACAACCGTTTCATATCCAAAAAACCCCACAGATGTCAATCAGAAAATAGAAAAGCCCACTAAGAACCATAAAACATAATCCCAACCCTTGATTTGATCAAATCTCAACAATTCATTATAATAATATACCTCTAGTAATCCACAATTTCCCAAAATACCCTAAGAAACTTGAAGTCGCTCATTTCATGCTGACATTCGGTCTCCAAAATGGTGTTCACTTATAAAGCCCATAGATACAGCCAAGGCAGATTTTAGGAAGAGCTTCAAAATGATGTTCAAACATTAAAGCACCTAAAAGGTAAAACTGATACTGGGTGAACTCATGGGAAATCAAAATTGAGGTTAGGTGGACCTATATGCATAGAGAAGCCAACAAATGGCTGCTAAGTCCAAAATGACCTTTCTCAATCAAATTATCTGGGGTTGACTCCCTTCAATGTATTCCTCTTCCTGTAAGACTCCGATAAGTAGCATTCATTTCAGCCATGAAAAGCAATTGCATGGATTTGATAAGCAGGCCGTACATACTAAAACACAACAAGCACTCAGCTTAAAACTCCATTCCTAGATTTTTAGTGACTAAAGTTGTTAGAGAAATGACGGAGCAGCATGCAGCACAATGAAATTTTAAACTCTAGACCAGTAAACTTACATTGGAGAACAAACATATCCAAAAATAGTAGAAGAATGTCTCTACATAAACCTGACATGGTTCAGTGAAAAGAATCAAAAGTAAATGAAGTTATAGAAATTGGACTTAGATTCCCAAAAGAGAAAACATAAGAAAAAGGTTCAAGGAATTAATAAGGAGGATCTTAAAACCAATCTTCTTCAAATAAGAAAAAAAAGGAGCTCAAAACCCAATCAATAGCTAAAAAAAAAAAATCAGGGAAAAGGAAAGCAATAAAGTCCTGCAAGGCGGAGGACATACACCGGCCAAAAGCAAAAGGCACCACAAAGCAGTTCAACCAAAAGTGGAACAGATTCCATAAATAAAGACCGACTTGCACAAATGACTCGATAAAATATAAATTTATCAGACACTGTAGATACTTGACAATTAATGAAAACAACTAGAAAGATACAGGGATTGTCTACAAAGAGACCATTTATTTTTTGTACAAGGAAGTCACAATCATTATTGTCCTTTAAATTTCAAAATGGGTGGTTGTAAGGGTGTCATTGAATAGATACAAAATTCTAAAAAACAATTTCTCGGCTTTCGTGACTCACCGCAAGCCATCCAATTTGACATCCAATGAGTTGGAATAGTTGTGACCTCCTTGTAATCAGTGTATTAAAAAGCGCTAGGCAGGTCCTAGGCGGCCTGGGGGGTCCAGGCCGCCCAACGCCTAGGCGGGCGCCCAGAACCTGGACGGCTGCCCAGTTGAAAAATCATACCAATATACCACATTCCAAGTTGAAAAAAAAAAAAAGATAGACATCGAGAAGAGAATTTTGATAATCCATATTGTTAAAACAGTAAACTATAAAACCATACAAGTGTAGGATATAAAAGTCAACACTCAACACAATAGAAATATACAGAAAGTTAGAAAATATATAGTCTAACAAAAGTCAACACTCATGACTCAACCCAACAGTCAACACTCAACACCAAGAGGCAAGAGTCTTTAGTCGTCATCATCATCATCATCAGAAGGAATATCAATAGGGCAAGCCTCATCATATGCATCAGAGTCGAGGCCATCATCATCAGAGTCATCTCCCTCTTCAATAAAAAGCTCGTCCTCCTCTGTTTCTTCTGAATCTGCCTCTTCCTCCTCTTCTTCTACCTTCCTTTTACTAGTATGTGCAGCTGGTGCAAATGAGGCCCTAAGAGTCTTGACTGCTCTACCATTTTCTTTGTGCTTCTTTGAACTCAAATATTGTATAATTTCCTTCCTGGTAGCCTCAGGAACATTTTTACACAGGGCAACGTCCCCCTTAATACCGGGAAGGTGTTTTTTAAACCGGTAAATGCCCCCATTAGTATCTTTTCCACAATAATTACATTTAATACAATTTTTATCACTTGGGTTCAAGTTATAACCATACTTCCAACCAGGATCACCACTCTGACTAGAACTTGGAGAAGATACTTCCATAGAACAAGGCCTATTTTCATCCTTTTCTGGTTCCTCTAACTTCAGAAGATGTTTAATCTCATCCCGAACTGCTTTAGGAACCTTTGTACAAGAAGCAACATTACGTCTAACACTAGCAATGTGTTTTTAGAATTAGCTAAAACCCCCATATCTTTTTCACAAAAATTACATCTTATACAATTTTTATCATTTGGTTTTGGGTTGAACCCATACTTCCAAGCCGGATCACTTCTTCTAGAAGTAGCAGAAATAGATCTATGCAAGGATTTTGTTCTCGTTTTTGTTTTACTTAACTTATATATTGCTTAATCTCCTCTCTAATAGCTTCAGGAACATTTTTACAATGAGCAACATCCCCCTTAATATCGGCAAAATGTTTCTTAAACCATTTTATGCCTCCTTTTGCATCTTTTTGACATTTGGATTCGGGTTGTATCCATATTTCCACTCCGACTAACTCCTGAATGAGACATTTCAAAATAAAACAAGCAATCTAAAAAATAAAATTTTGCACTTACTTTGATTGCTCGAACTCCAAACTTTGAGAAACACTTCGATCCAATTAAAAGTAGTTTTCTGGAGGTTTCTTTCTCTCTAAAAGGGGTTCTTGTGGGTTTAGGTTTTAAATGAACCTAAAACCCCTCCTTCTAACCTTTTATATCTTTAAAAATAAATAAATAAATAAATAAAAACCATTTCTACCTCTGGGCGGGCCGCCCAGGGACCATCGCCCAGTTTGGTCGCCTAGGCCTGGACGATGCACCCAGGCCTTCTAAACCGCCTAGGCATTGGGCAGTCCGTTTTTATGAACATTACTTGTAATAAAGATAAATGGTCTCTTTATAGACAATCCCATAGATACCAGGCTAAAATTCAAGAATTAGGATATGGATATCAAGAATTTACCTTAAATGGCTAAACAAACCAAGGCCTGTTTGGATGCCCGCACAACTCCATCAAGCAAGAGAGTTATTCATAAATGTGAAAAAAAAAAAAAAGTCCACTTTTTTTTTCAGTTATTGCTGAGTGAAGACATTTTGGCAGCATTTTGCTGATGAATGGGGTTACAAAAATCAGTCACCCTGGAACAGTGAAGTGGACCAAACCGGCCATTTTTTCAAAGGCCGTAACCCCAAAATATGGACTGCCCCTAATGTGACCAAAGGAAAAATCAAGAGCGAAAAATAACATCACCAGGCAAACATTTCAATTAGCCAGGTCCCAAAGAAAGTCGTTACATGTGAAGATTTCAGCTCAGCATATTTAGGCAGAACAAAAGCCTTTTTTCTTTCATGCTTTTCCCGGAGGTATGGAGAAAGCAGCAATCAATAGGATTTCCCTAATCTTCCCTTCCCGAAAGGAAGAACGTGAAATTCTTTTTCCGTTGTGCAAGGACTAAGAGATTGGATCTAGCTATGAAACGAGAATAATGCTTGGTATAAATATAATATAAATAACTATAAGTAGATGTACAACCAAGCAGGCCAAGCTAGTAACGCCTGAGCAATTACCTTGCAGAACTATTGCTCACTAGAGCGTGCACAAGAAATGACTTGTGCGCACAAGTATGATATGAATTGCACTTGAAGGATTCAACAGCTTGCCCGCTTTATTCGGTAAGCCTGCCTATCAATGCAATAGCTTCGGAGCAAGCTATGTGGTTCTACAGCAACCAAATTGCTCCTAAAGCGAAGCAGCTTCTAGAAAGAAAGTTGTAGCCACTAAGCTATTTTAGTTTCTTTTTTGGCTCCTAAAGCTGAAATCTTCACATGACAAAACTAAGTTGGAAATTGTCACAAATAATGAATTTCCCACTAGTATGCTTATTCATTTGTAAGCACTTCTTGTGCAACTTGATAAGTAGACGCTTGGAATGTTGGTTATCGAAAAAAAACCTCAAACATTAAAGAGAAAGGTCAAATAGGCATAACAGGATAGAATCAAAATAGTCAAAATTTCAAGTAGGAGGAGGAAAGAAATGCTCTCTAACAAGTAGGCAAAGAAACCAAGAGAAATCAAAGGCAGGAAAGCACATAGAGCAAATCAAAACTACAAAATTATTTGAGAAATTCATTGTACCTAGATCAAGTAAAAATACCCTAATGCTTTGAAAGGTGGCCCTTCAGCACCTTGAGACATGCTGAGACCATATCCACCTCTCCCAGGCAAATTGGGGCGCCTAGGTCTGCCTTGGTGACAGAGGTGCCGTCTAGCGCCTTGGCACAAGGCAGATAACTTGCTGCCCCTCCCCAAGAACATAAATAGGCCCCAAGAAAGGGTAATTTTCGTCATTCCCGCCGCCCCCCCTTCCCCCCCCCTCCGCCCCCAAAGACCTTCTAGACAAAGACAACCCCTCTAAAACCTAGATTCAAGAAAAATCTTCACAAAATCATTTTTTCTTTTTTTTGGTGGTACTTACAAGTTGTTACAAAATTGAAAGGGATAAGAAGCAATTGATTTCAAGACTGGAAAAGGTGTTTATGACGGTGTTTTAGCAACCAAAGCTTGCCAAATTGAATCAACTTTGATTAGGTTTCAAAGTTTATTTCGATTTTGGGTTTGTGTTCATTTATACTTTTCAAGATTGAGTTTAAGATCAGTTTTTTTCCTATAAAAGATGGGTTTTGTTTTTGTGCTTTTTTTCTGAACGAAAAGGGACTTCGTAATTTTTTTTTCAAAGCCAAATTTGGACATTGCGGTTTTGCAATTTTTTTCTAGTATCTGTTTGGGTTTCCTGGTTACTTGTATCAAGAATTGGTTTTGGTTCAGATAAGTTTTCTAATATTCGGGTTTTGCTTTTGTGGTTTTCTTTTTTCCTAGTTTCAAATTTCGATTTGGACCTTCTGGTTCTGTAAATTCTCCTACATATTTTTCAAATGGATTTTGGGATTCTTTGGTTTGAAAGAAAATATGGGTTTCTTGATAAATGGCTTTTGTGTTAGTGCCTTTTCTCAATATTAGGTTTTGCGTATGTTTTTTTTTCTTCCTATTCGAATTTAAATTTTGGAACTTTTGGTTTTGTGCCGATTCGAGTATGGGTTTGGATTTCTTATTCACAGTTTTTAATATTGGGTCTTGACTTAGTAACGTTTTAAAATATTTGCTTGTACATTGTTTACTTTATTCAATATTATGGATTTTAATTTCTTGCATATGGCATGTATTCAAACTGAGTTTTGGTTTGGAAAATTTTTCAAGTTTATGTTGGCTATTTTACTCGTTTTAGTGAGTAGGTGAGAATATCATCTTCCAATTAAATAAAATTGGGAAAACATCTCCATACACCCTCTTTTTAGGTTTTATTTCCCAAGGTTCAAAACATATTTGGCAGCATAGAGATCCTATGTATTATATCTTTTAACTCCCTGTACCAACTACCCCCTTTGACTCCATCTTGTTAGCCCAAACAAAAGTTCAAAAGACATCATGTTTTCTAGTCCTTTCTAAACCCCCTTCTCTCTCTCTTTTCCCTTGTTTCTCCCCAAACCTCTCTCCTTTTTTTAACATAGAAAAAAAATATATGTATATATATATTTTTTTTATTTTTTATTTTTTATTTTTTAAGGGAAAATATATAATGAGACCATTTACCTTTGGTACAAGGTGGTCACACTTAATCTTAACCATTGGATGTGAGATTGGGTGGCTGCATTCATTTCATTGACCAAGCTCAAATTTCAAAAGAAATTTTCTCGAACTTTGTGACATACCCAAGCTATCAGATTTCACATCACATGGTTGTAAGTAATTGTGACCTCTTGTATAAAAGGTAAATGGTCTTATTGTATAAAATCTCATTTTTTAATATTGAAAAAAAAAAAAAAGAGAGGTTTTGGGAGAAACACAGGAAGAGAGAGAGAGAGAGAAAGAAAGAGAAAGAGAGAAGGGGTTTAAAAAGGAACAAAAAAAAAATGATGTCTTTTGAACTTTTGTTTGAGCTAAAAAGATGGGATCAAATGGGGTAACGTTGGTCCAAAGGGTTAGAAGACATAATACATGGGATCTCTATGCCACCAGATATGTTTTGAAACCTTGGGTCGGTAGAGAAATGAAACCTAAAAAGAGGGTGTATTGAGATATTTTCCCAATAAAATTAGATGAACCGAGCTGGAAATACGCCTCTTTGCCTAATATAAAAGATAAAGATCAGGTGGACTGCAAATTTTGTAAGAATATTTATAATGCTAATTTACAAAAATATTTATAATGCCAACTTACAAAAATATTTATAATGTCGACATACATCAAATAAAGAAACATTTTACCAGAATTAGACGCAATGTTACCCATGCAAGTTCGTACCGGAAGATGTTCGGAGAGAAACATTGGCCCATTCAACGTGGGACAGGGGCAGAAGATAAGAAGAAGAAACATCAGAATATTTTGAGATCAGGTAATGCTTTTGAGAGGAAGAAGATGCTATTATTATGTTGAGGACGTGGGGCCGGAGATGGGCTCAACTACAATTAGTAAGCAAGGGGTAGTTTCACAAAGGGACCTATCAGTTTATTATTTTACTCTAAACCTGAAGTTGTGGATAGAGACAAGAAGCATAATCTTAAAGAGAACCACTTTGAGAAGGAACATAAGGTCGGGCCTGTCAATACATAGCCCAATGGATGCACCAAGCAGGCATTTCTATCAATACCACTAGACTGACAAGCTTCCAAGCTATGTCTGAGGAGTGTAGTAGTTTGGGCCTGGTTTAAGGCTCCTACAGATTAAGAGCTCTGGGAACCTTTGCTCACAAACGAGTATCCAAAAGGCCTGCAAGGATACATGGGGAAGTATGACGTCACAAAAATGAATGATTCATGAACTAATAAGAACGGAAGAAGTATCATGAACTACATGATGAAGTGTCTAATGAGGACAATGTCTTTGAAGCCTGTTGATTTATGCGAGGTAACTTACAACACAAACCCATTTTCAGCACAGTAGACCAATTTAAGAGGAGGTAAGTGAGCAGGATGTTATTCGACTACCACACTGTTATTGGAGAAGAGGTTGCACATTTTCTGGGCATCATGTGCAGCATGGCATTGACCTTATGCAGGCGATTGCTAAGTAGAAAATTGTGATTTTTATGAGAGAAAGTAGACAATTGTGACTTGACAATTAAGGAGGCAAAAGCCATTATTGTTTTCATGTACAACTACACACAAATCCTGGCCATGCTGAGTAAGTTCACAGAAGAATGGAGCTGGTGAGTAAGGTGTGATAGGGTTTGTCACTCTTATAAGTCCCTTAAGACAATATTAGCCCAAAAAGACAAGCTCAAGGCCATATTTGTCTCTAAAAGCCCAAGAGCATGGGTCCAAGCACACAGAGGAAGAGTGTAGTATTGTTTTGCATCCCATTGGAATGGGTTATTCTACTCCCTCTAAGTATTTGATCCTTCGTTGAAAATCCTACACAGTGGATACTGAGAAGTAAACACCCATTTATCATATTTACAAGGCAGTTGAAGTTGCTATGGAACAGATATCAAAGAATTATGGCACAATAAGAGGAAGTAAACACAATTTTGAAGATTGTAGATGACAAGTAGAATAGCCAACTACATAGGCCCTTACATGTAGTTGCAGGGTACTTTATCCACCCTGCTTATCTTTATAATGATTATGAGAATGATTCCAAGGTTTGGATCATGGATGGATCCAACATGTGCAATATGAGACTCAAACTCGACATGGACCTACGAGACCATAAAATGATAAAAGTTGAATAAGCTTAATGAAGTCACATGGTACAGATAAAGCAATACTGCAGAAGTTTAAAATTCATCCAAGAAATTTTTGTACTTTTCATTGTAAGTTTATGATTTCAGTACTTGATTTATACAACAATAGATATAAAATAGTAAATTAGTAATACAAGTATAGTATAATAGTAAGTTAGTAATATAATTACAATATAGTACTACAATTATACTTCTATACTTTATAAATTTGTCTACAATAAACGTCATTGCTGTGTTATGTAGTTCTATTGTGGTACATACATGGGGGGAAAAGACCTGCACTTGCAAAGCATAGCCCTATGCAGCCACTAAAACTTCAAGGAAGAGCTCAAGGACAATAGAAGAGGAGGAGGCTGAACCTGAGGAGAATGAGGATAAGAGCACTATGTAGAGAAGGGGGATAACTAGGATGATGGCGGCTTGGCATTAGATGCAAGTGATACTGTGAAAGTAATGATGGAGATTGTGATGATGATCATCTGGAGGCTACAGACCTCGACAAGGAATCTCAGATTGTACTATGATTTTTTTTTTCTTGTTTTCATTTGGAACTTGGGAGTGGACTCACAGATCCTCTGATACCTTTCGTAATTCGCATAACATGGCAAGTATATGTTTAATCCATAAGGCCTATACCGACTTATGGTCTACAAATCCGTAGTTACTATGTTAGAAGTATTTGTTATTTTATTTCTAGTTCAATTTAGAAGTTTATGTAAGTTTTTCTAGATTTTAAGTTCCAAACTGACATCTATAAACTAAAGGACAATCTATAAACTAAAGGACACAAAACAAAGTCAAATATGCTTTTCATCTCTAATAAAGTCATATCTATGGGGTTTGGTATTAAATCCAACCCCTCCCCCCCCCACCAAAAATAAAAACTCATTGTTTTTGAAGTGCATCCCCCTTCCCCCCCCCACCAAAAATAAAAACTCATTGTTTTTGAAGTGCATCAGTCATGAGGCTCTTGCTTCGGAGGCCAAGGCGCTCCTTTAAAACACAGGTCTAACTTAGCCATGCCTAAAGACAACATCCAGAAATAAACAACAATATAAATGATCTAGAGCTAAAGCCAATAAAAGAAAACATACCTTTCTTAAAGAATATTACTATTATACTGATCCAGAAGTGAACGAATCATGTAGCCAAATCTAATGGAACAGGAAAAAGATTAGCTAACCAACCTGCTAAACCTAATCATTCTAATAACTGACATTTTCAGTGTTTCACCAATTTTCATTTAGAAATATGGTTCCACATGTTAAGAGTTGGTAGAAATATTGTAATGTATCACTAGATTAACAAATAGAAACAATTTCTATCTTGGGCAGAAACAGGGGAAGAGATCTTGGACAGAAACAAGGGAAGGGCGTCTTAATCTTAACGCACCCTAGAAACACTGCAGGAGGGTTGACTGCTGTTTGGGATTTTCGGGATTGATAGAAAATCCCCCTAATTAATATTAAAAAATAGAAAAGCCCCCTAATTAATATTAAAAAATAGAAAAGTCCCCCTAATTAATATTAAAAAATTCCCCTAATTAATATTAAAAATCCCCCTAATTAATATCAAAATCCCCCTAATTAATATTAAAAAATAGAAAATCCACCTAATTATGATTTTTATTAAGAAAGCAAGATATTTTTAGCATGTAGTGCTATTGTTGCATTGTGCATGCATATGAATTCGATTTTTTTTTTTTTTAAAGAACAACATGAGTTTGTCACTTTAATTATTAGAAATATAGAAGATTGGAGCTCTCGCAAACTTGAAATAGGAAAATGCTTAGTCATACAACATTGTTAATATGGACAATAGGCCGCATAGGCCTTATGGATTAAACGGACTAACAAACCATACAAACAAAGATAGGTCTCCAAAATTTGTGAGTCCCCTCCCAAGTCCCAAAACAGCAAACCAAAGAATCAAATATCAAATTGCAAACTGAGATTTATCATCAAGGTCAACAACCTCATCATGAGTATCACTACCATCAACATCAACAACATAATCACCATCCTTGCATCTGATGCCAAGCCATCAGAATCAGGGTTACCCCCCCTCCTTTTTAGGAGGAGAATTGACAATTCTTTCCCATGCATGAGGCCCACCCGCAGGGGCTCCAGGACATCCACCTTGGCCAAGGGGCTAGGTGCCCGCCTAGTCCACTTACATTGGCACCAAGAGGTCCCCCTTCCAAGCACCCAAGCAGGGGGATTAGGGCCTTGGCCCACCTCAAGGCACCAGCGCCGCCTGGGTAACAAGCAGGTCATTTTCTTAAGCACTAACTAAGCAGACCTTACATTGAATGTCTAATAGACATTTGTACGAGATATAGGAAAGAAGGAAAGAAGTCCTGATTGATATTCAGAACACCAAATATAGTTATCAGAAATTTGTCGACCCTTACAAATGTCAAGAAAAAAAAAAAAACTAATACACAAATAAAGAGATCAACCCTAGTAATGAATGGATCACTTAGCTGAAACTAGGCCAGAAGCACCAAATGGTTTCAAAGTATTAACAGTTAAGAAACCATATTGCTCATTAAAAAATTATGAAGTCAAATATAAGGCACAAATAGGGAAAAAGTTATGATCCATGGATAAATCAAGAAAATATTACACAATAATTTTGAAGAACCTAGGTAAGAAGCACGCAGAAAAGTTTTTATCAATCAATGTTAAATAATCCTGAAAATTCCTTTAAATAGATAAATTAACTGAAAAAAGTGAGAATTTGATTGAGGGGAGCAACAGTACTCTTTATCTAAAACCAATTTTTAATCAAACGAGTGTGATTTTCAATTACTGGACCAACTGGAAAATCCAACATTTAATTTAACAAATCAAGGAAAGCAGAAAACAAAAATTTGAAAGATCAATTATCCAACCGAACCCAGGCCTTATTCACATTGAAAATTTTACTGAAGCTATGCCCTGCTAAGGCCAAAAAAATTAAACAAATCAATTAAGGGGAAAACTCAAACTTTCCTTTGAGAAAGGACTTCTACTAAAACCTGAATAGAAGATCCAGGAGTTCAATCCATAAAAAGGCTTAATTTTTCTTTAAAATGGTGCCTTTACCAAATCAAGAGTTGGTTTAAACAATAATGAAACTAATCGAGATGATTAAACAAATACTTTTGCCAAACCCCAAAAAAAAATTTGATCCATCAAATCGACCCAGAAACTCAAAGCTTTCTTAAAGCTGCCATTTTTACCAAACCCATTATGTTCACATCCTATAATTCCATATTAATTGACACCCTAACCTTTGCTTGTTTTTTTGAAAGCAACACCGAACCTTTCCGAAACTCTGGGTTATAAACTAGCAAACGACACTAGATTGAAAATGAACCATCCTCCCCTCTAGATGAATGATTCAAAAGCACAATTTTTCTTCTAAATTTGATACCTTTACTAAATCCATAGAAAAATACAAAATAAATTAAAAAAAAAAGAAAAGAAAAAGGATTAACCAACAAAAAGAATCAAATTCTTATATCTCAATGAATGGAACTAAGAAAAAAACCGATTAATAAGAACAAGAAGAAAGCACATACCTTGACGAAAATATTAACACCAAAACCAATAGATTGATCATACGAATACAGAAAGAAGAAGATATCTTGATTCAAGTAAAGAAAAACCTCACCTTTCTTTCTTTCTCGACAATTCGACGAGCAAGAAGCCTGAACTAGATCATCTGAAGCATAACCATCTGCAACAGCAGGTGGATCAGAGGGATCAGGAGATGAGCCAGGGTTATTCGAGCCCGTGTAATGGGTGAGGTTCCCCATACTAGCGCTCTTCTTGATGGAGCCATCAGTTAACCTAACACCAAAGAGCCTCACCACTCGAGAAGGGCAGGTCCTGGAGTTATGGCCGTTGTTGCTACAGTGAGAGCACCGCCTGGTCATGGCGATGGCGAGATCGGCAAACGCCGGGCATAAAACGCAAGTGAGAGAAAGGAAATGCTACAAGCTCCCCCTTTCTCTCTCTCTCTAGGCTCTATCCCTTTCTCTCTCTACTGCTTTCGTTTTACGGTGACCTTATTCAAAAAGGGAAGACGGAGAAAACCTTCTCTCTCCCCCTCTCTTAGTTTCTCTCTCTAGGTTTTCTTCTCCAAATGCTTCTCTCTCTAGGTTTTTGAGAAAATCTGGTTCGTGATCGAGGGTTTTCTTTTTGAGGTCTGTGTTGTTTCCTTTTAAAGGGGACGATCGTGGGATATGCAGAACTTGCGTTGGAACACGCGTCGGTGTTTTTAGAGAGAGAAAGGAAGAGAGAGGAGAGAGATTGAGGAAGAAGTGGGAGAGGAAATGCCTGAATTTAGAAAAGAGAAACGGACATGTCCGGATTTAGAGAGAGAGAGGAGAGAAGTCAGGCTTTTTCCATATTTTAGAGAGAGAAATGCGAACATTCGCACGATTTAGAGAGAGAAACTGAAAGATCTTTAGAGAGAGGGAGATGAAGAGAATAAGTAAGTTGTCGGGGTTAGTGGCCAATGTGCTTCAATCACCAAAATGCACAAATCTTTTGTCTAAATGACCGTTACTAACGAGACTGATGTGAAATAAATCTGGCTGGATGTTTGGAAAAATGAGGAACAAGCCAATGAGAGTTCGAGGACGCCACGGAATTCGTCCGATAAAATGAGAAAATATACGGCCACAAATGGCTTTTTATTTAATGGAAAATTTCGTAAGGAATTCTAATTCATGGTATTATTTTACGGTAGATTTTTTTTCTGTTTTTTATTTTAAGTGGCATAAAAAAACTTTAAAGATTTCACCATATCCCATTTTTTTTTATATGTTTCTTTTATTTATTTTGATCATAAAAAATAATCTCAAAAAATCTTTTTATACTATTTCAACTCAAAAAAAAATTTAATCGATAAAAAACAAAATTAAAAATTTTAAAAAAAAATGGATTGAAATGATATAAAAACATTTATTTGAGCTAATTTTTATAGTCAAGTCAAAAATCAATTAAAAAGTGAGATAAAAGAAGAGTCGAAAATCAATTATTGAGTGAGATACGAGAAAAGGGGATCGGTTGAAAACTTTAAGGGTTTCTTATGCTTTGAAAGGTAAACGGAATGAGGTTTCCTATGAGAAGTTAGAGTTCTATTTTAAAATTTTCCCTTTATTTAGGAACGACTTGTACGACTTGTACTCAAGTGGAAATATAGAAATTCGAAAATATCAACAAAATTTCCTATTTTACCCCTATCGGATTGAAAAGAAAAAGGGTGAAATTTTCCCTTAATACGTCACATGCTTGAGTAAAAGAGCTGAGTTGTATTAGTGATACAATATAAAATTACAGTGAATACTGCATCGACAAATTAACTACGTTTTAGTGAAAAATAAAAATTTAAAACGGAATCACAAGAAGAAAGAAATAAAATGCGCAGATAATAGTATTTCGGCACGGGCTTATAAACAAAAAAAAAAACAACACCTACAAAAGGACATATCTCTCTCTACAGGAAACAATTTTTTTATTCCATAAAACTCAATTGTCAATTATAATTCACGTGCTCTTTTTTAAAGGAGTTTACATTCACACCCCTAAAGATAACTACTAAAAACTATTATCTATTGTGTCTAAAAGATAAATCATAATTTCTTATTTTTATGCCTCCATCCCAAGATAGGAACAAATATAAAAGATATAAACAAAAAACACATTTGTGGTTCCTCATACTCTCATATTCAAGTAATTGGCCCTTACAAAGATTTTCCTTATCATTTATTTAATATAAAATTTACTGGCAAACAACACCAACAAAAATAACCTTGTTTTAGATAGAGAAGTAAAAATCTATAAGGAAATCACAAGAAGAATGAACACACGTAGATACGAGTATTCCGGCGCGGGCCTATAAACACAAGGGAAGAACAACACCTACAAAGGGGCCTCTCTACAAGAAACACATTTTCATTTCATAAAATTCAATTCTGAATTACAATTTACGGGCTCATTTTTAAAGGAGTTTGCATTCACACCCCTAAATATAACTACTAAAGACTACTATCTATTATGTCTAAAAGATAAACCATAACTTCCTATTTCCATGCCTCCATCCCAAGATAGGAGTAAATATAAAAAATATAAACAAAAAACACATTTATGGTTTTTACTAAGACTCTTCTATTCATGTAACTTGCCTTTACAAAGATTTTCCTTATCATGTAGTTATAAAAGTGATGTACCGCAAAAATTCACTAGAAAAGAGTGTTTTAAAGTTGGAATACCTTCCGATAGATCATTTCAACCTTAAGATAGATATATATATATATATATATATATATATATAAAACCTAGTCATTATAATGATGCATCTTGTAATAAATTATATACACAATAGTTTTTCAAGGTTTTCAAATGTTTATGTATTTGCTCGATCTGTGCCATTTTGAAATTTTAAATTTAATAATGGTTGATTATAGATTTTCAAGACATCGTAAGATTCTCGACACTCGACTACAGACAAATTTTAAGGTGCACCTTACTTGTATATAATATAACGGGAGCATCTTATTCAAACCACACCCTTATTAAAAATTGATCCTGCAGATGTTAAATATAAAAAGGTAAACATTCGAGATGACTCGTGTCCTTTAATTATCCTAACACTAATTATGGAATCAAAATTTAGCATTGCCTTAGCACTGCTTTTTAATTTTGCAGTTAAATTTAGCACTGCCTAAGCACTTCTTAAATTTGTAATCAAAATTAGCATTGTCTTGGCACTTCCTTTTCTTAAAATTTAGCATTGGACAATCTCCAAATTTATCTAAAAAGTAATTTATACACAAAAATAGGGGATTCAGTTTCGAGACTCCTAAAATAGATAGATGGATTGCCTAAAATCTTAATAATGAATGATTCTTTCATCTAAATAAGCGGAATTACTTTATCACCTTAATATTCAACTATCAATAATAGGATAACTTGAATCTTTTCTCAATAAGGCTGTATTACTGGTGGATTTGTGTACATTGCACATAATAAGTTTATATAAGGATGAGGTCCCAAACCATCAAATTAAGGTGCACCTCAAAAATTCACTAGAAGAGGTTGTTTCGAAGTCCAAAAATCCTCAAATCGATAAACTTGACCTCAAGATATACAGATATGAGAAAACATGGATTTCAAGTTTTGGAAATAGTGCTTCTTGTAATCCATTATTTGGATCGTCAATTTTTAAGATTATAAAGTGTTTCTAGATTGACTCAATCTATACTAATTGGGCAAGCTTTCTATGCTTCCCCAACAACATAAAACTTATATACTTCCCACTTATCCAACAGTCCATTCTGATATAGAGGGTTAAGATTGCCCCAATCACAATGTCACGTCTTTGCACTATTTTCTTTTTTATTTTTTTCTATAAACTATTTTGACACCAATTTTTTTTACATCCAATCCTCTATTAAACTCGCACTAGTGAAAAATATTAAACAAATATTTCCAAAAAAATAAAATTCAAAGAGCGAAACAAACTATTAGATGTATTGTCATTTACATGAAATATCCATGAAATATTAAAAAAGTGTTAAATTGGAAAAATATACAAGAGACCATTACATATAATAAAATGGTCTCTTTGAAGATCACATGCCTTATGCTTTCTTTACCTACAGATTCGCCTTCATTTTATGGGAAATTTATCTAAATCCTCAAGAGAGATTAGCTATTTAACATTTCACCCATATTTTTGAATTAATTGTAAAATACTTATCAAAATACACATGATCATAATTTGGAAATAATTATAAATGGGTAAATTGTTTAAATAACTAATATCTTAAGGTTATTTTGATAAATTTTTCTTATTTTTAATGATACTTGTCCATCCTTTAATTGCAGTTTAATATGTATATAAAGATAGATTGGTATTTAGATGAGATATTTAGCGCATACAATCCTACACAATTGACTATTGACTTTAAGTCCCGTTAAAAAAAAACAGAAAACAAAAGACTATTGACTTTAAGTCTCCCAAGTTACTTCTAGTTTCTTATCATATAGAAGTAAATCATACTAAATCAATAGACTATTGACTTTGAGTCTAAACAGTCTATTGATGGTGATGGTCAAGATTTAAGATGAATAGTGATAAGAGGTAAAAAATAAAGTCTAAAATAGTTTATATTTTTGGTTCAGGATCAATTTTTTTAAAATTCATGATCGAGGTGGTTGAGATTATAAATCTTTAAAATTTTAGATCCAAAACCTATCTCCAACATAGATTCTCAAATACGATTCATTTGAATTTATAAGAGTTTTATTCTAGGGTGGGATTTGTATAAGGCCGAGGCCTTAAACAATAAAGCGTACAATCAAATAGTATCGAAAGATGTTGTTTTAGTACCTAAATCTTTATGATGGCCCAAAAATTGTTGTTTATCTAAAATTATACAATTTAAAGCTTAAAAAATAGAGTAGATCAAGGAGATCTAAAAACATTTAAAATTGACGACCTAGATAATACATTACAAGATGCACTATTTCTAAGACTTGAAGTCTTTTTTTTTTCTTTCACTTATCTCAAGGATCAAATGATCAAATTTGAGAGTTTTTCAGCATCGAAACAACTTCCTCTAGTGAATTTTTGAGGGGCGCCTTAATTTGATTGTTTTAGGCCTCAACCTTATATAAACTTTGTCATTTATTCCAATTTGAGAAAAATCAAACTATAACTAAATTGCCGGAGAAAGCTTGTCCCAGTTTGGTAGTTTTTTTTATATAATGGTGTTTATGCTTTTTGGTTAGTCTGAAATCCATGTTAAGTCTTTCACTTTATAAACTTTGAATGTGAACAATTTGTCCAAAACCTTTCTTGTTTATTAGTTGACTCTGTCTTTAGTTGGAAATAAGCTATGCTTAGATTGGCTTCTGAGGTGATTTGATCTCCCATTAGCTAAAATTGGGAATAATTATGAGTTTAAAGTTCAAGCTACTTTCGTCTTAAGTAACGATAGATACAAGTTTAATAAGATAAATGCATTACCTCATTGAGCTACGCTCTTTTGTTAATCATTTTAATAAAGAAAAAGCGTATATAAGGTTGCAACTTTATGCTATAGAGAAAAAGCACTTTATGCTATAGAGAAAAAAGGTATATAAGGGGCAACTTTATGCTGTGGAAGTAAGGTGCACATCAAAAATCCAATTGAAAAGAATGTTTTGAAGTCGGAAAACCTTCCAATTATTCATATCAGCTTAGAGATTTATGAATGAAAAAAAACAAATGAAAAAAAAATTTCAAGTCTTTAAAAATTACATCTCGTAACAAGTTATCTTTGACTGTCTATTTTCAATATTTTCAAATATCTATAGGTCTATTTGATTTACACCTTTTTAAAAATTTATATTTCATAATTAGGGTTGAACATGGATTGACACCAGACTACATCTTCTGGCCAACGCCTTGTGGCCACCTTCTACAATCCTCACCTAATAAATAATTGAAATCACCAAATGCTTATTGCTCTTAGTTATTTTAATTGTCATTTATATTCTACAACTAACAAGGAAGACATTAATCGCTTGAAATACATATGTGGTTCAAGCCTAACCTCATGTTGTGTCTTGGGAACTTCATACGTGCCGCTTTTTTTATAACTTCATGGTAACAAATTCCAAAAAATAGTGCTTGAAAAATTCGCTGAGTTGGCCTGGATCCGGAGCCAAGCAATTCAAAGCTGGAAAACTCTGAAATTGCCTGACTCTCCTAACTTTTATACTTTCTAATCTCTTATATTAGAGTGTGGTTTGTATAGGGGCGCAACCTTATTTATAGAATTAAGGTTGTAGTGTTCTATAATATCTATTTTAGTTGGTCAGTATAGATTTGACGCGTTTTTAAAGCATTATAAAAAAGTGGCATGTATTCTCAAACAACATCAAAATCTACACCGTTTAAATAAAATGGACAATGTAGATTAATGCAACCAACGTTTTGAACAAGTGTAGGACTATTATCTTAATGTCCCCCACATGCTTAACTTATGTAAAGAACTCCTAATAAGAGATGAGGGGTCTTCTAAACTTGGAAAATCCAAAAAAATTAATTACACCTAAATAAATATAAGAAGTAAAGTGGGATTTATCAAAATAAACCTAACATATCAAACATTTAGCATTTTTTTATTTTTCAACTATTTCAACTCATGATCATGAATATTGCAATGGGATGCTTTAAATTACAAGTAAAAATATGAGTAAAATATCAAATACTTCCATTTTGATCAATCTTGTAAAAATAGATTTGACATACCAATATTAGGACCAGGTTTCTATGCGGGCAAGCCTGCATATGTAGAAATGCAGGTCTCTTAATAAATCTATTTTGAGATGGATTTTAAAACTTAATTTTTAAGGACATGTAATCTCAAACATGGAGATCATGAGTACGAATAAATAACTAAAATTTTAAAACTAAAAATAATAACTATAGTAAGAAAACACTTGGACCGTTAATTTCTTTTGTTTTTAGATGGAGCACCTACTTGCATCCATCTTTAAGATGGATGCTTACACTTTCTGGACCGCATATGTAGAAATGCGGTCCATCCCACATGAAACAAATTTCCATATCATGACCTACCACACCCATAATAGTTGGGATACGTTTGTCTTTTATTGGAGGGTGCAGTTGGCATACAAATGCATCCGTAGTTGTGGAGGTAAGCACCTTCAAATTTTATCATGGTATATAATTTTGATGTAAAATATTTTTAGAATTATCTCAAAATCTATTTTTTATATCTAATTATAAAATTTTAAATGGTTAAAATCAAGTAGATCTATCAACATATGAAAATATTGAAAATGGACTGTTTAAATAATATGTTGTAAAATACACTATTTATGGGACTTAAAATTTTTTTATTTTTTATGGTGATATATCTCGATGTCGAGATGATCAATCAAAGGGCTTTTCAACATTAAAACTATCTTTTTCGATAGATTTTTTAGGTGAATCCGTATTTCTACATTATAAAGTTGCATCCTTCTATGGACTTTTTCCTTTATTGATTGCCCGACCTTGTGCACTAGGACGTAAATGTCATTTGGCGATAACATAATTGAGGGGTAAAGCTGATAAAGGCAAGTCAAACTGCCTCGTGTACAGGAGTTAAAAAGGACAAAATGGTAATTACTTAAGAGCCAAGGAATCTCGTACTTTCAAGTAACGTTGGGTTTTTGCTCGACCTCCGCGTACCACGTGTGTGGCTCTCGACGGTCTCCGTGTTCAAACTGTCACCTAATCGTATCAAGGTTTTGTGGATCATATTGCCCATACTTTTAACTTAATGACTGTTCTAGCCCACCAGCTGAAAGACGGAAATGTCCTAGCATTAGGGCCAAATTTTCGTCCTATAACATCATTCATACCCCTATTCTGGGCTACATTGTGTTTTTCTAAAAAGATATGGGTAAAATGAGTATCTTATGACCAATCCTGACATTTGCTTGAGTACTCTGCTTAATCTGAAAGGTGTTTTAGTTATTTTCATTGGAGTCTTAGGAGTCTCAATGGGCATATTCTAATATCCCATTGCCATTCGTTGAGGGTATTTTAGTCATTTTTAATGGAGTCTTAAGAATCTAAATGGGCATATTCGTCTCTTGCAATCACCTGGTTATCTATCTAATTTTGTATCTTAATTATGGGTTGTTGAAGGGGGTTGTATAAGGGGGGGGGGGGGGACTCATTTATCTTTGTTACATGCTATCACAATTGTTTTAAAATTGGATGGCTTGATGTGAGTCATAAAATTCGAAAAAATATGTTTTAAATTTTGCATTTCGTAAATAATACGTTTATAAACACTTGATTAGAAATCTGACGTCTTTGTGTTCAATGTAAACGATCGCTTTGTATATTTTTCCTTTTTTAAAACGCATTAGAGTTGATAATGTGTTACTCGACATCAAACTAAGGCTTGGGCTGCAAAATACAAGCCATCAATCATGCCAATCTGGATAGATGGAGTATTCAGATCCGCTACATTAGTTTAAAAAAATAATAAATATGAACAATGAGAAAACCATATCTACAGTTCCGAAAGAAGAAGCTTGAATTTTCCACCGACCCAATCCGGTAAGGATCAACTTGATCTAGACCCAAACCGGCATTAATTTTTTCTTTCTTTGACCCTTTTAAGAGCTATGCTCCTTAGGTTTTGGGTGGATAAATAAGAACATGGGTGGACAAATTAGCGTTATATAAGGAAATGAAAATTAGGTTTTTTCTCGTGGCCAACAACCTCGAGCCACACGTGAACAATTGTCGAAGTTCACGTGGAAATAAATCAAAATTCACTCGTTTACAACGTTCCATAAGTTTGACTTCCACTTTTTTATTTAAAACGTGTCGTCCTCAGGTCCGTTGGATCCATGTCGTGGTGTCATGGTGAACCGTCGAAAAGGAGAGACCGCTGGATTACCGTTACGTCCCAACCGTTATACGAGACATGTGCAGGATTATTGAGGCCCTAACGGTGCCCGTTATATCTGCTTTGATGACAGATGGATACCTAACCATAACCATGCTTTGATTGAAGGCTCGAGTTTGGACAGTTACGATAGAAGACAGGATATCAAAAGATATCGGAGACGTCCGGTTACGATAGAAGACAGGATATCAAAAGATATCGGAGACGTCCGATTTATACATATTTCGGGCGTTAGATAGAGGATCACATCAATTTCGTTAATTTTGGTTATTATGAAAAGGGCCGTTGGCATACGGGTGCAGTAGAGGTAAGGTGTACCTTCAAATTTAATCATGGTATATAATTTTGATATAAAATGTTTTTAAGATTATCTCAAAATCTATTTTTATACCTAATTATAAAATTTTAAACTGAAAAAATACTTAAAATCGAGTTGATCTATAAACATATGAAAATATTGAAAATGTACGGTGTAGATAATATGTTGTAAAGATTTCATATATCCCGATGTCCATATGATCAATCAAAGAGTTTTTCAACATTAAAACTATCTTTTCCGATGGATTTTTGAGGTGCATTAGAGATAAGGTTTCATCGTTATAAAAACTTTTTCCTTATAAAAATTGCATGTGGTAGGGTTTTCAGGAGCAAGGGTAAAAAATATGTACTTGCAAATTAATCATCTCTTACTTCGATGTGGTTAGCATGCGGCTTAGCCTGCATATGTAGAAATGTGATATTGACAATAAATATATTTTATAAATATAATTCGATCCTAATTTAAATATGTACTTGCACATCAATCATCTCTAACATCAATCATTGGTACGTGGGTAGCATGCGGGCAAGCCCGCATATGTAGGAATGCGGGCTTGACAATAAATATAACTTTTAAATATAATTTGATCCTAATTTTTAGAGAATATGTAATTTTTAACATGGATATCATGAATATGAAAAATAAAATAAAATTTTAAAACTAAAAAAAATAATTATAGTAAGAAAAAATTTGGACCGTTAGTTACAATTGTTCTTAGATAGACCACCTATTTGCATCCATCTTTAAGATGGATGCTTTATACCTCTAGATGCTTTAAGCATCAATCTTTAAGATGGATGCTTTAAGATCCATCTTTTTGTATAACATGTTTGTGAAATCCAGTATATTTGTTTTTTTTTAGCTCCAAATTACATAGTCAAAAGCGGAAAATAAAATTTAAAGCTATTATCAGCCTTTCCTGCCATGAAAAATTGCATCTTCCAATAGGGTTTCGAGGGGTACTACAAAACCATTTAAATTATTGAAAAGCATAATTTTAAGGGGCTATAAACTCCTGCAAAATCATTAAGAGGTCAAAACATTTTTAATTAAATGAGAGAGTTTACTAAAACATGTTCAAATTGGTTGCATTCTAGATTTGAAACCATGAATAAGTAAGAACATATTGGTAATTTGTCGAGCCTAAAGGCACCAACAAAATGATAGAAGCATTCCTCCTTGTTCATATGGGTTTAGTTATTGAAATGCTCCTTGTTCATATGGGTTTAGTTATTGAAATGCCGCTGTTAGGATTGTCCAAATCATTATAATGCTGCAACCCTGATTAAGCATTTTAAATATAGTTTTGAAGATGTAGTTGAGGTAAATGAAAATTAAAAAGTAAACATGCTAACATTCAGCCATTGTAATGTTCGACCTTCTTAATGATCATGTAAAAGATTTTTTTGTGTAAAGCAAGGGGGGCGATTGGCCCCTATCCATTTTTCATTAAATAATTATAGAAAAAAGTGCAACTCATAAATTTATAACCCTACAATAGAACAGTTGCGCAACATTATGAAGTAAAAAGAGTGAAATACATTCAGGTCTAGTGTGCCAAATTGTGGCATCAGAAAAAAGTTGTGGCATTTTTAGAGAGAGTGTCGACCACTATATTGGTTTCACGATAGATATGTGTGCTGCGCCACACGTCTAATAAGTCATTGTCTACAGTTGGCAGCAATAATGTGAAGACGCCATGGGGCCCGCATCTATCTCAAATAGAATTGACGAGTAGAGACGAGTCACTTTCAATTTATAGAAAGAAACAATCTATGTCAATGGCGAGATCCACTCCTGCTTACAAAACATAAAACAACATAATTCTTGTATGCAACTCCAAGATGCTTTGCAAATGTAGAAATAAAAAATCCATCTTCACCTCTGATGACCCCACTCCCTCCTGTGTGCCTCGAGTTTTGTAAACCATAATATTTTTCCATAATCTTTTCTTGGAAAACTTGACCATCTTACTATTTGTGAAACTTGACCATCTTACTATTTGTGACTTTCACAAGAAGCAATAACTAATGGGATTCTATGCAGTTGGACAATATACGAGACCATCTTACTATTTGTGTTTTTCACAAGAAACAATAACTAATGGGATTCTATACAGTTGGACAATACAAGTGTTTGTCAACTCCTTGTACGACAGATAACATAGTTTTATTACCCTCCCCTCCCCTCTCCTTGCCCCGCCCCTGTTCCTCCAAAATTAGAAAATAAAAAAAATTAAGCTATAACATTAATTTCAATTCTATTTATTTTTGTACTCAATTTTAAATAAAAAAAATTATTTTTAGGATAAAATAACCCACTGTAGCACATGTTTCTTTCAAGGAAGAAAATCAAGTTCGTCCACAACAATGTGTGCTGGTTGCCTTGTACGAGCTTTAATTGGGATTAGAAATCGGCTTATTATTTAAACTGAAGCAGGTTATTTTTCTCTGTTTTTTTAAAAGTAAATTATATGTTCATACTTCTCACCAATACAAATCTTTAAAAAAAAACATTAAAAGATCGTTTAAAAAATAATAATATTAAGAGAAAATTAGACATATATCTATTTTTTAGCATTATTACAATATCACCTAAACTAGTTTAAATTAGTTTTAAATATTTTATAAATACCATATAAGAAGTATGGACATGCCAAAATTGAGCTTAATCTTAATTGATAGAAAGAGAGTTTAATATTTTTTATGCTCTATAGGCACGACAACTGGTACACTGAGATGCATCCTTCCGGTCCTCTCGTACTATCGAAAGATCATCTCAATGCTCTAATGCCCAATTGTCTTACAAGTAGTGTAGGAAAATTTGGGCGGTTCAAATTCTAACAGTCCCGTTAGATCGGAACTAACCATTGGCCAATTTTGATTGCGGCCAATTTTGGTGAACTGGTTGGGTATTTAAAAAATTCAAAAAAATATATGAAATCTCAAAAAGTAAGGGATTTTGTTTGTAATGCATTTTTTTAAATGTTTTTCATCATTTTGACAAATATTGGAAATTGTTTTAACCATTAATACTTATTTTTACATGTTTTTCGTTTTTTTAAAATTTCAAAAATACCCTTTTACACAATAAATTCTTTAAAATCCATTTTTTTTCCCACTAATTTTCAAGTTTATTGAGATGTGTTTGGTTTAATCATGCTTTAAATATAATTTTTATTTTCTATTAGATTTTTTTGTATTTTTTAAAACTTTTTTTTATCGCATGGAACTTGCCCAATTAGGCCGATTGAACCGCTTCTGACCCCATTTCCAGTTAACCATTCCGATAAAATTTTTCCTATACTTCTTATAATATTCTAAAACCAGCTCATCTACCACTTTAATTGGCAAGCAACCTACATGCAAAATATGAAATATATAAAATCATTTTTATTTCAAAACAAAAAAAAAATTTTCCGTAAATTTCCCGTTCCGTTAACATAAAATTTCTTCCCTCTTTCCCCTTCAATCAGCATAAAATTTCTTCCCTTTTTCCCCTTCAATCAGCATAAAATTTCCTCCCTTTTACCCCTTCATCCACCGTTCCCATGAAGCTTCTCCCTCTAGCTTCATGCAACTTCCTACTCCCTTCTTACCAACCTTCGGAACAGAAAAACACTGGTCCCACCTCTCACTGTCTTTTAAAAGCCTAGAGAGAGAAAATACCTAGGTGTTAGAACTGATCACTTGATGCTTGGAAAGAAATGAGAAGCAAGTGCTCTCTCTAGGGTTACACACCACATTCCATCTTAACAACCTAGAGAGAGAAAATGCCTAAGTTTGTTTACGCCCTATTTCTCTCTCTAAGGCACCGGTTGACTCAAAATTTGATATTGTTTTTTTTTTTGTTGCTTTTTTTAGTCCAAGTTGGGTCAAACACGTATATGTTGTCAAATTTTCTACGTTAGATATTTTCCCTCTTTCAAATTTTTTATTTTTTTATTTTAAAGTTAGATATTGTTCCTTTAAACTTCTTTTCAAGAATAAATTTTTTTATATAAGCAGTCAATCAAAGCAATAACTCGTATGTCTCCAATTGAACATCTTAGAATCCAAATGCGTTAATACGACAAGAAATGGATTTTAAGTTCTATTAACAGTGCTATTGCAACAACTTGTTCGGATAGTTTATTTTCAAGATTTACAAGCAGTTAAGATTGATAGTCAAAAAATACCTAAAAGAGATCATTTTCAATATCTTAAATCAATAATTTAAGAGAATAGAGAGATTGAGGGAGATGTTGTGAATAGAATTAGATCTGGTCGAAGTGAATATACACGTCTGGAGTTTATGTGATTGTCGTAAACTAATGAAATTGAAAGAAAAGTTATATAGGACGGCTATAAGACCAGCTGACTTTATAATACAAATTGTTGGGCGATCAAGAACCGACATATTTAGATGAAGATGTTGAAATGGATAAGTCGCAAGACAAGAAAGAATGAAATTTATAATATATATATTCAAGGTAACTTGGGGATGGCTCCATTAAGCGATTAGATGAAAGAAAGCAGTTTTAGGTAGGCCAGCGTGTGCAGCGAAGATCGATTAGAAAGGTGATTTGGTTCAAGTGAAGGATCACAAAGGGCCAGAGAAAGGCTCAAGAGAACATAGGCGAAAGTAGTGAGCAAAGATATGTTGACTTATAGCCCGACTGAGAGTACGGCTCTCGACAGAACATGATTCATGTAGCCGACTCCAAATAGTTGAGATAAGATTTAGACGATAATGATGCTAATGATTTTCAAAAAAATCTAATTGCTTTTAGATGTACTCGATTTGCATCATTTTTAAAGTTTAAAATTTTATAATTAAAAATAATAGATTTATCAGAGCGTCATAAAGATTTTCAATACCAAAACAACATCTTTCGACAGTGTTTAGCAGTGCACCTTACTTTAATTGTTCAAAGTGGGGCCTTCTATGAACCACACCCAATAAGCTTAACCTTACTATCCCGCATTTCAAATAATCAAACGCAAACAAATTATTCATCAAACCCCATGGTTTGGAGGAATCCCCCCTTATCAAAGTTGACAATAACTAATATCTCATTATCTCATATAACTAGAAAAAGGATCGTATAAAGCAACAATAAAGAAAATAAAGGATAAAATAAAGCTTGAGTTCCTTAGTTAAGGTGGGCTCATTATCTCCTTTCCTTTTAAACCATTGTTTTGTATTTTCATGTTAATGGAGACATGATTCTTGTCAATAAGCTTAGGTGCAAGGTTAAATGAACCCACCTATAAATGAGGAGATGTAATGACACGTGGATGATCTTGATTGGTATCCACATGGGAATGAGACCTCTTATTGGATAGTGTGAGGAGAGGCTTGGAGGCTTGTTGATTTTTGTATGTGTGAAAAAATAGTGGATAAAGAGGCTGCTTTTTACTGGCATTATCCAATGAGCCACTTCATTGATAATGTTATCCTCTCTCTCTCTCTCTAGAATCTAAAGACTTTGTTTCAGAGACAAGCATATGGGCACAATACTTTATGGGGGGAAAGAGAGAGAGAAACCCTAATCTTGAAAAAGAGCCTTTTATGGTTCATATGGTACTTTATGGGGGGAAGAGAGAGAGAAACCCTAATCTGGGGAGAAGAGAGGGGCAAACCCTAATCACAGAGACGAGCATATAGGCACAACACTTCATGGGGGGAAGAGAGAGAGAAACCCTAATCTTAAAAAAAAATGCCTTTTATGGATCTTTGCCTCACATGAGAGAGAAACCCTAAATCTTGAAAGCTTTTTTTAGGTCTCGAGTTCACATGAGATCTCCACATTTTTCCCTTATGCCTTTAACCCTAAAACTTTGGCTTCAAATTTTATATGGTTTGTAGCACATGGCACACGCTTCCATGCAACAAAAGGTACACTTGATGGGCCCATATGACTCCAACTAGTGTGGATTCTTAGTCCTCTTGGTACATTTTCTTTAATATGTGGATTTTTTTGT
>NW_006499905.1:1687150-1701885 GCF_000471905.2 Amborella trichopoda | reverse complement strand
TTTTAAAGAGAGTTAGAGTTTGGGTTTTAGAGAGAGATGAAGTTTTAGGGAGAGAAAGAGATGAAGTTTGAGTTTTTAGGAGAGAGATGGAGTTTTGAAAGAGAGATGATGATGTGTGAGAGAGAGATAGAGTTTGGGTTTTAGAGAGAGATAAAGTTTTGAGAGAGAAAGATGATGATGTGAGAGACAGAGATGGAGTTTTAGAGAGAGAGAGAGGGAGTTTTAGAGAGAGATAGAGTCATTTCATAAGTTGTTGAGGTCAATAATATATGATCAAAAGGCTTTAGGGAGTTGGAAGATAGAAAAGATGGAGTCTTTTTACTTATAAGTAATATTTCAATTATTGGTTCTGATGAGATATATATATATATAAAATAGGAGATAATATGATATTTTTCCTAAAATAAACACCTCAAAACCATATAATGCATGCCCATCAAATGCATTATTTGGTTTTGAGGCGCAGCTCCGCTTAGACCTTATACTAAGGGCACCCAAACATTTATCGAGACACTACAATATATTTTCCAAAAATAGGGAAAATTACATTGAGAAAAGTATAAGGAAAATTGTTTTATGTAGACTAGACCGCATGACTACACATGCGGTCCAAAAAGTGTAAAGCAACCATCTTAAAGATGGATGCAAGTAGGCGTTCGATCTAAAAACAATGGAAACTAGCTGTCTAAATGTTATCTTACTAAAATTATATTTTTTGTTTTAAAATTTTAAATTATTATTTTTTATTTTTAAAGTTTACTTATTTTTCATATTGATGATCTCCATGGTAGAGATTAGGTATCCTTAAAAATTAAGTAAAAAAATCCATCTAAAAAATGGATTTATGAATAAGCATTTCTACGCACGGTCTTTTCCGCTTAAAAACCGGGTCGAAAATATGATAGGATGTATATCACGCTCATGTAGTAGCATTACTATACATCTACTCTCTAGTGGAAAACACTCATTTAGAAAGATAAATTTGGTTTAAAATTTTGGGAACTATATAAGAACTACTAGATGATAATTTATAAAAGAAAAAACAATTTTAAATTTGAGTTATGTGACACTTATATCTAGCTCTTCAAAATTTGACAGTCTCTTCTCAATATGTGGGCATTATTTTTTAGTACATAGAATGTTTATTTTTTTAATTTTTTTATTGAGATTAGGTTATGTATTGTAGAGACTACATCCCAAAAGTTTGAGATCTAAAAGGTATTCCTAGGATGTGTTTTACACGAGGGAATAAATTGATAGTATACACTAGCGGGAGTAGGAAGGCTTTTGGCAAAATGTAGTACGATACACATGGACTATGGCAACTGACAATGATGATCTCCCCCTCTCACTTACCCAAGAAGAAAAATATTCAATGATCTTGCATCTTATCACCGTCCGTTGATCAGGTGACAAAAAAACGTAGGGATGCAACATTCATTGATAAGTTTTGCGGTAGGATCCACTCAATTCAACACCATTGAATTGACTGATGTACGGTGATAAATGGCTTTTGATCATCACATAGTTCTTGTGACCGTCACCGTCATTGATTTGAACGGTGATGTGTTGGGTGTGGGTTCCATCATCGTCTCACGAACATCATTCGATCCCCGTCCAATTTTATAGTAAACAGTGATAACCCTATAACCACACTGTTCAATGACGTGTTCATGTATTTGGGTCTTGCTCCTTCACTCCCAAAAGAAATGTTTCGCTTAAATTGGGGACAATTTTTTCTCTGCAGCTTCATGGAGATCATCTTTTGCAAGGTTTCATCTGGTTCGAAACCCTAGATTTCAGATCATTTTCGAAGCTCCTTCTGAAAATCAATGGTGTTTTTCTGTTCTATTTAGACGAACAATGGATGATGAGAGGTTTTGGGATAACGAGCGGCTTCAAATTGAGCGTATCAGAGAGCTGGAAACGGAGGAATTAGAGGTTGAAGAGGTTGATGAAGATCTCGACCGTTCTTCTTCTGATAATTCAAGGTGAGTCTCTCTCTCTGTCTCTCTCGCTTCTTCTTCTTCTGACAATTCAAGGCGACTCTCTCTCTCTCTCTCCACGATGAAGTAACGAAATAGCCCCATTTTATCAGCCGAATGTAGGACATCAATGACATGAACTCTTTCTCTCTCTACATAAAAGTGACGAAATTTCAACAATTTTTCTCTCTCCAACGAGAAATATGAACTGATTAAAATTATGAAATACTCTCTCTCTCAACATGAAATTGACGAAATTGTTACATTGTATCGCTTTTCAACCAAAAATATGAAATAATTAAAATACTGAAATACTCTCTCTTTCTCGCTCTCTCTTTTTCTCTCTCTCTCTTGCGGCTTCACACTGTTACATGCGTTTAAATGAATTCTGTGTGTTTGAAAAATCCAAAAGCTGGCTTGAAATATGCATTTCTTTTAATGAATTGGCAGAAATGTGTACTATTAAATTGGGAGATTGAATTTTTAAGTTTTGCGAATAATTCCAGCAATCTGGAAGTGTTTGTGCTTGCCAATAAGGTCAAATTTTACTTATTTCTTTTCTATTGTTTCTTCAATTGATACTTGATTTTTTGGAGGTCCATCTATTTAATGACGAATTCTCTTTGGACTTGCTTTGCGAAAATGATGACTATTTCTCTGTGGTGGTGATTGCTAGGTTATTTTAGTTCAACTATATGTATGGTTAATTTGTTTATGTGGCTAATCAGGTTAAGATTGAACTTTTGATTTTTATTGATCATAAGAAAACCAAGCCCAAATTGAAACACATGCATTTTAAAAGTTTCATTCTGGGGAACTATTTAGGCAAGAGTTCAGCCTTTTTCTCATTATAATAAGTATTCATATTTTCATGGATTAGCTCCATCTTTAGTTTATTACTTCGATGAGAATTCTCAATGTATATATCGTATTACATCTATGATAATACAAAGTTTTTGTGTTGGTTGACTGTCGCCAGTTCATATTGAAGCAAATCTCTACTTTGTTCATGTTAGCCTTATTTTATCGATAAGCTCTTGCTCTAGTGAAAGATACTGTGTTTTATATGATTGTTTCCATCACAGTAGGCGCGGAGATGATGGAGGGGCTGGCCAGTCTGGTGGCTTTACTTTTGACACATGTTTGACTTCATTACACACTTATCTTGGTGGTATGCATCCCAGATATTTCTATGTTTTGTGCTTTAGGTATGTGTGTACACTTCTATTTTTTAGCTAATTATACTATATGGTTCATATTTTTATGCAACAGAGGTTGATGACACTCATTTTAGGCTAGCTTTCTTGGAGGGTGGTGCTATTTTGAATCTTCCAATGTTCTACCTTGAAGGTGAAGACCTACTTTGCTTAATGTAATTTTAGCATATTTGTTTTAGACTATTTTGCCTCCTATGTAATGTATAGTTGTCTACTTAGCTCATACCGTCATACCATGTTTGATGTGAAACATTTTGTTTGGAATATGAAGTATATTTTTGCTTTCTCAGCTTCATTTTGCTAATAGTGCTCCAGTCCTCAGAGGCCTCATGTACATTAAAAACATCTTAAATACCACAATTAGCCTCGCAATACCCATATTTTTCTTTTGTGCTTCTCCTTTTGTAATACTTTAGGACCTTGTTCATCTCTTTGCATCTAATAAACCTACAACCTCCTTGGTTATCCCCGAAAATTTCTTCCCACTTCACTAGTTGAAACTTGTGCCTGTGTTGCTGTCTTACACAAATGCTCCTTATATAACCGGTCTAACTTCTCTGCTTTGGAACAAGGAATTTGAACAATGAAGCTGCTACAATAAGGATGATCCTAATTCCATTAGGGAGATGTTGACTGTGTGAAAGTGCAACTTCTTTGCAGACAGTATTTTCTGAGAACTACAACCCTTAAGGCATTTTCCGACTAAGTGTGAATGGCTTTTCCTCAAGTTGCGCAAAGGAGGGCCTTACTGGGTTGCTATTGGGCCCCATCCCCCACCTCACACTGAAATTTGCTTTTCATTTGCATTAGATACAATCATGCAGAATAGTTCCAAAAGACAATTGCATAGTTGCTAGATACCCATCCCCTACTCCAATTTTGGTGTAGTTTTTTTATCATGTTCATTCTCTGCCCAAAAACTGCCTCATAGCACCTTTGGGATTTTAATATTTTATACTATGATACTTGTACCACACTATGTTGTCATCTAATTCTCTGCTCAAGGTGATGTGACAAACTTGAGTGGAAGAAATCAGCCATCACAGTGGATGGTTGCTGGCACTGGTGCAATACTGAACAGTATGATACCTGTATCATCATGCAATTGCCCCAAGTCCTGTTATCTGACTATTCACTTGAGAAACAGAGTTATTTCAAACCATTTGGGCATATGTTGACAAACTATACCCTTATGGCTATATCATCATGCTTTCTCCCCTAAGTAGTAAGTAGTATTATCTGAATTTCCACTTGAGAAACAGAAGTATGAAAGACCATTTGGGCATTAATTAGTGAACTAAAGAAGAGTGGCCACCGGATTTCCATGTGCTACCTTGAAGCCCTTGTGCATACCTTCACAATTGCCTTGTTAAAAGCCTTGAGGATTTCAATTTGAGGTGAGAGTGATGTCCCTTTGCCTTGAGCCTCTAGAACATTAAAAGAGGCCATTAAGAGTTTCATATATCATAATGAGGATATATTTTGTAACTTACCAGCGATCAATCTTCTCCATTGATGATTCCAAGTAGATGTTCTTCTAGGAAACCTAGTTCACATAGTCAAAAGTCGTCTTGATATCTAACTTTAAACCAGCATATTTTTGCCTGATACCAAATACTGTTAAGCTAGCCAGGCACAACATTGGATCTGTCCGCTTTACAGAATCCCTTAGCATCAGGAGACAACATACGGCAATTATCCTTAAGCGTGAAGCAGAGGTTAAAACCCTGAACGTGTGCTCAGATTGCCAGTAGTCCTGCAAGTGGGCGAGGCTCGCTCAACATTGGCCCTGTCTGGGTTGGATTTAAGGCCTGTCTGACCTGGTCGCGCCAAATCTAGAGCCCATACATTTGGCAGGCCAGGCCCTGACCCAGGACTATTGGATGAGGCTTAACGGACTCTCAGTATGGTCTAACAAAATAACATTCCAATGATAAAAGAACAATTTGGATATTCTCAAAACATTAGGGGCTATTTACCCACCATCTTTTAGTACTACTGCCAATTTTTTTTGTTCTGCCACCCAAAACATGGTTGGCTAAAACTAGCCTCAAGAAATTATCATATGTTTCTAGAAATGCATGGGTTCCCATTACAACTGCCCCTCTTTTGTGATGACAGTCACATTAATTTTATAATTTCGCGCAGCTCATGAAAAGGACATACGGTGTGTGTTTATTGGCATAAACCTCTAATTTTGGCGCAGGTTGTGACCTTTTTAAACAGGTCGGGCCACGTCCAGGCTCACCAGTATTAAACCTATAACCCAGTCCCTGGCAGGGCCTAGGACAGAGTCCTCTGGACAAGGGTCAGCCTTGGCATAGCCTGCTTGTACACCTACTTGCGAAGGTTCCGGCCCAAGTCAGAGGCTTACTTGGCCTAGTCTCTATAAAAAGTAAATTAAATTCTGTGACTCGAGTTAGACTCGCCCCAAATCTTAGGCTTCTTCATCCCGACCTGGCACACTGCCAGGTCCGAATGAGTGGGGCAAGTCTGAGCTCAAGTCGCTGATTTTTAAACACTGGCCTGAAGTATAGCATCTTGGCTACATTCACGTGGATGTTACTTGCTAGACTCTTGGTCCAGAATTCACAAATATCCTCAGCCCATTTATTCTTTGTTAACACCCTGACAAACTTTGTGTTCGTCCCTTATTAATCTGGCTTCTCTTGTGGAACTTATGAAATACTTCCACTGGGTCTTCCTAATGATTTTCTAGAAATTTTGAACAAAAATCATAGTAAAACCGTTAAATCGTAGTATTTTGTCTCTATTCAGTGCAAACACATTTCTCAATTCCTGTTCGCCTTAAATTTTTTAATGTACTAACTTACTATATTCACTAGAATACCATCTAAGATGTGCTCATCCTCCTTGCCCACTTCTTTCTTTCACTTATAAAATTGATGCATTTAATTTGTATATGATTCCTTTGTCTTACAAATTCTGCTTAGATTGACAAGACCTCTGATGCTGGTGTTGTTTTCTTTTTGCATCAGGAATTGTTCTTTTTCCAGAAGCTACGCTGCCATTAAGAGTCATTCAACCCAGGTTTAAAGCAGCTGTGGAGAGAGCGTTGCAACAGACTGATGCTCCTCTCACTATAGGCGTGGTATGTTTCTCTCTCCAAATTGTCAGTTTTTTTGCATCCATTTTCAGGTTTTTCCTTGTCTTTTTTTCATGCTCAATAACATTTGTATGTAAAAATGTAACAGATCCGTGTCGAGAGGCATCCTTATAATGGAAGACTTTGTGTTGGTTCAATTGGGACCACTGCTGAGGTACGTTTGGAATTGGATTAATGTAGTGCAAAGATAAACGGGTATGTCTGCTTGTGTCATTTTTCGTTTTATTATTGCCTTTTAGAGACCAGTGCTCATTGTGAATCAGAAAATGGTTCTCGCTCTCTCTCTCTCTCTCTCTCTACAATGTGCTCCCTCCCTCCCTCCCTCTCCCTCCCTCCTCTCTCTCTCTCTCACACACACACACACACAACTACCGATAAAAAAGAGCAAAGATTGTCCTAATGAAATTGTAGTAGCAGCTGTACATGTGTGCTATAAGCTATGCAAAGTTGAGATTGAAATGCCAGTCAAAATTTTGAAATTTGAATATAATCAAATATCTATTGTGAAGTAAATATAGTTATCTAAAGAGGTTCAATTGCCTTTTGGATTATTTCCATCTAATGTTTATGAATGACAAACAAATGAACATATGACGTTATCGTCATGAATGAGAAAAAAATTAAATATGACATTATCTTGGACTTTTTACATAGTTTTTCCATCATTTTTTTTTTGGGTAAGTGATGGGAACTTTGTGCTGACATCTTATAACTTATGCTTCCAGATTCGACAATTCAAACGATTAGAGGATGGTTCATTAAATGTGGTTACTCGTGGCCAGCAGCGGTTTAATCTGCGCCGTAGTTGGGTTGATGTTGAGGGAGCGGTGAGAAATGTTGCTTCCTTATTTTACGGTTTATATTTTCTAATGCTTCATCCCAATGCAAGTTCTGATACATTGTTTCCCATTTTAAATCAGCCTTGTGCTGAAGTCCAGATTGTCCAGGAAGATACACCTCTGCGTACTCCTAGGGATGCATTTGGACAATTGGCATCGATTAGTGATTTCCAGAATGGTGGATCTGGTGCTTCTTGCCCTAAAAGGAATGGATATGAACCTTCCCCTAAAAGGCATGTATATGAACATTCTCCTAAAAGGCGTGGCTATGAAAGTGGGGAAAATGATTCGGGTTCTGCATCAGATACAAGCACAGGGAGTTATCACTCCACAAGAGATGGGATAAAAAATCAATTGAAATTTAATTCCAACAAATATGGGAAAATCGAGGAAGCCCATAGTAGTGATGATGAGCCTTCCCCGTTGAGGTGGTGGCATAGGAAAGCAATATCTTGTCCTGTAACTTCTGAAGGGTCTCAAGGAGATCAATTTAGTGGAGAAGTGAATGAAAGTGACAGTTCTGAGCAGGAAATAATGGAGGATACTGTAACAAGGAGCCAGTCTTTTGGTGATGGAGGATGGATGTCTTTACAAAAAGCCCATGCTACTGATGGGTTGAAGCAATTGAGTAGAGGTCAGAGATCCTTTTGGCCTCTTTGGGTTTACCAGATGTATGACTCCTACTCTCTTGCTCGGAAGGCAGCAGGTAATGAGATAAGGGATTGTGATGCTTGTTATTAGTTTAAAGTTCAAATATTGTTATTCTTGTTTACACTTAGTTGTGGTATTTTCTTTTGTATTTTGCTATACCTTGTCCTTGCCTATGAGATAAAAATGTGGAAGTATGAGTCTCATTAATGTCATTGACCAAGTTGATGCTTTTTCGCAGTGCTTGTGAGGCTGACTTTTGTTTGAATTGAACATTTTCCTTTTACAATGAGTAAAATACACTTTGTTGGGGCAAATATGCCATGCGGCACTTGGTTGTGAGGTGTCCCTGCTTTGGTAGAAATTTGTGAGCTTGATGATGAGCACAACATAAGAACTGCTCTGTTCCATTCTGCAACAAACTATGACTTGTCATCTGAAACCAACAGTCGTCAATAAATATAATCCATCACATAATGTTACTTCCATTTTGCAGATATGTGGAAGCAGATCATAGGGAATCCAAGCCTGGATGATCTTGTTAGAAAGCCTGATTTCTTGTCGTTTTACATTGCTAGTAAGATTCCTGTATCAGATTCTACGAGGCAAGAGCTTCTAGAGATTGATGGGATTTCTTATAGATTGAGAAGAGAAATACAGTTGCTCGAGCACTTTGATCTCATTCACTGTAAAACATGCAAGGTACCTATTTCTTAAATTAGAATGGTGAGCATGACGTTTCTCCTGTTGGTTCCCTTGCATCATTCTTCATTTTTTTTATTAATTCTGTGTAAGTCTCTTAGTGGCCACTCATTCTTTTCTTTTCAAGATTACAGTGGAATAGTTCTTTTAGTGTAGCTTAATTCTTACCAGTGTATCATAGATTTAAGCTTTTATTTTAGAGTCTCTTGGTTTTACTCGAAATGTCTTTACCAATGTTTGAAGAGGCTCACTGTTGTAAATATTTGTTTTTATAAAATATCAACAAGGAATGATCAAGCTGTTATGTCTTAAGTCAGGATATATAGTTATGATCAGTATGTTAATATTCAGTGGAGCAGTGCCTAGGGTGCTCCATCCTTTGTCAGAAGTTCTCTTGAAAGGAATGCTCAAGCTGTTATGTCTTAAGTCAGGATATTAAGTTATGATCAGTATGTTAATATTCAGTGGAGCAGTGCCAAGGGTGCTCGATCCTTTGTCAGCAGTTCTCTTGGACTTCCTTGGTCACAGAAGCTGCCTTCTCAGTGCATCTAGAAACAACTGATGGACGCTCTACCAGCCCATGGCGCCAATGTGCATGCCAGCATCGGATACTGTTAGTGAATCATTATGGCTTGAGGGAGGACTGATGGTGTGGTCATAATGAGTTGTGATAATATGAGATCAATGGTGCATGCAACTGATATTGCAGTCCACACTCTTATGAGAGGAGCAGAGCTCAAATATAATTTTGTTTATGAAGTGCTTAATGGTTGGGGAGCTTGATCTTTACAACTTACTTTGGACGTAAAAGAAGGTTATTTGAGCTGCTTGTTCACCATGGAAATCACATTGAGGGGAACTTAATCAGGTTTAACACTCCCCTTGAGTTCTTAGTTTTCACTACTTCCAATCTGCATGGAGCACTTATAGAGTGTTTGCGTCCATGCGGATTGCGCCGTGGTCACTCATTGGGATTCCAAGCATTTGATATGTCATGGCATTCAGTTGAGGTGTAGTGTCCATGCTTGGGATTTCAAACTTGCATGGACCTGGTACAGTCGCATAGGAGTATTTGTACGAATCTTTTTCTGTGATATATTGCATGCCTGGTGACCCTATCCTTCATCTTAGCATGGGGTTGATGAGTTGATATGGTATCGAAAGTGTTTTGGAATTTAAAGTTCTTTCGAGAGTATTATAGAAATATCAATGAATGTTGGAATTTTGATACTAGTAGAGATATTAAAGGCTCATTTGTTTTGTGTGAAAATATTTTTCGGGAAATATTTTCACGTGAAAGAATTCCCTCATGTGGTTAGTGTGGGAATATTGTTACACCAATTGGTCACACTGCATCTTTTCACACCATTTGGCAGCTAATTGGTGTGAAAATATTCATCACATGAGGGAATTTTTTCACGTGAAAATATTTCACGGGAAATATTTTCATGCTAACCAAACATGCCTTTAAAAGTACCTCTGATCTAGCCTGAGGTATTAGGTGAAGACCAAGGGCAGCATCTTGAATATGTTATCTGGGCCTTTAGAAGCATGATGCATGTGGTTTGCAGAAACAATGTGGGACTTGGAGTGCTGGAACAACATTTTGAATGGGAATTGTGTAGTCTACACCTTGGGAGTATAGTCTTTTAATGTAGTCCTTAAGAGGAGATCTCCGGTAAGAATGGGCTTGATGCAAAGAATAAAAAAGAAATTGAAGAATGCGGGTTAGAAACACAAGCTTGTGCACACTGCTTAACTTTCTAGGGACATACTTGGATAAGTGGCCTCCCTCAGCTTGTGAAGGTTATGTGCTATAATCAGCACTTGGAAACCCATCCAGATGAGCTTAAGCCAGCCTTTCATCATATGGAGTATGAACAATAGTGGACTAACTAATACACGGCCTTGATCATATAATCCATATGACTAACTATGCATTGAACTTGTGAAATCATTGCGAAATCTGGCAGCTTAATTGTTTCCAATAAAGTCCTTTATAACTCTCTGGTGTGGGTTTGCAACTTGTAAGCCCTTTCAATATGGAATTAAAGAATGATGGAGAAAACATAAAATAAAACGAACTAATGATATCAAAGATCACCGTCTCAGTGATGAGCTATCTTCCAGTGATGAGCTATCTTCCGAATAATCCTTAATTTTCTGATAACAAACAGTTCAATGCAACAAATAAAAACGACTTCTATTTTCAAATATTTGTCCAATAATCATTATGCCACCCTTTGATTAATCAGGTTGCCAACTAGCACAAAAGAATTGTGAAGGAACCATCTGGTAATTTTTCACGAGTTTTGAGCATTTTATTTTATTCGTAAAATGCAGGGTCCCATCTAGATGTTATGCTATTTTTAGTATTATAATCCTTGGATATGTTACCCTCAAGCCGCAGTTTTTCCTTTGCAGAGTCTGATTGCGAAGCGTAGCAACATGTTAGTGATGTCTCGTGATGGACCTTTAAATGCCTTTGTGAATCCATATGGTTACGTGCATGAAATTATGACCCTCAATACCACAACCGGGCTAGCCCTGCATGGAGGTCGAGTCACAACGCACAGCTGGTTTCCTGGGTATGCTTTTTCTGATTGACTGTTTTTTGTTCCCCCCCTTTTGGTAACTAGTATTTGCATATAATGTTAATGCAAATGATTGCTCTTTCTGAATTTCAGAAAATGACCAAATTATGCTTTGATCTATTTCCGGCGCCAACTAGTTCTAGATGTAGAAATTGCAACCTTTTTTTTTTTCGGATAGTCTTTGTTGTAGGAAATGGCAAATTATACGCATAAATTTTTTGTGACTCACTATTTCCTCTTACAGGCTTCTTAGATTGATTGCTTTAATGGTGGATCACTTTTGTAATTAGAAATATCCATGTTAATCCCTTTGTTTGGTTAACTGAAGTGGGGCTCAATTTTGCATTTGAATGATTTCAATTTCCAAAGGTAATATGAAATAACATGAAACTATTATTTTTCATGCAGATAAATTTATTATGAATTTAAAGATCTATGTAAAATAAATTTATAAGGAATTTCCGGATCTATGTATTCCTCTCTCGGTATCTTTTCATGCATGATATTCATAACAATGTATGTCTTTATCATCTTCTCCAGCAATTCAATGGCCAAAACCTACAATTCCGATAGTGTTCATGGCTTTTTTCAGGTGTTGACAACTTATATGACTAGTATCCCAATGTCAGTTGTTTATTTTTTAAGTGTCAACCCTTTATCTCTCATGCATAGGTTGATGGTTGCCCCTTGGATCTCATTCAAAATTCGAACTATTATTATTTTTTTTCGAAAAACTATATTTTCTCTTATTCAAATACTCTCTTGACTTATTTGGCTGGAACTCAGAATTGGTGATGCTTTTGTTATCAATTAGAGAAAAAATTTCTTTCATAATACACTCTCCAAAATCAGAAAACTTTGCTTATTCATCCAGAACCATCCTGAGAATGGAATTTTAAATGTCATATACAGGGTTCTATTCTTCCTCTATTGTTTTCATTTTCTTTTCTAGCTTTACAAATCTGAATAGCAAAATCAGAAAACTTTGCTTATTCATCCAGAAACATCCTGAGAATGGAATTTTAAATGTCATATACAGGGTTCTATTCTTCTTCTTCTATTGTTTTCATTTTCTTTTCTAGCTTTACAAATCTGAATAGCAAAAGGGAAATAAAAAAAAGAAAAGAAATTAGTATATATAAAATTTGTATTTGACTGGATCTATGATTTGCAGATATGCATGGACCATTGCAAACTGCGGTGTTTGTGAATCGAGCATGGGGTGGCTTTTCACTGCAACCAACAAAAGGCTTAAGCCGAGTTCATTCTGGGGTGTTCGGAGCTCCCAAGTTGCCGATGACCTGCAATAAATAATATCCTCAACTTCCTCCACTCCCCAATCGCCAAAAAAATACCCGGTCGTTTTCCACATTTTCTTGATTCCCGAAATGATAGATACACTTGCCTTTGAATTTTGTTTTCAGTTAATTTCGGCTTTTTGTTCTTTTGTTTTTCTTCCCACTTAGAATACTCTATTGAAAGGCCAGTTTTGTATAGCCCTGCTCGTTTGGGAACGTTGAATCTTTAGAACACCTGAATGTATTAATTGTATGTAAAATATATATGTCCTAGGTTTATCTTAGGTCTTCATTTGCTTGTTGAACCTTGAGAAAACTGGGAGACAATAATGCGCTTGCAAGTCAGATCATTCCTCTGGGGTGCAACATGATCATGATGATTTTGGGGAAATTTTTGTAATATCCTCAATATTTTTTAAATTTAAAAAGTGTCCCAAACTTTTATATTTAAGAAAATTGTTTTGTGGCGGGACTGTATTTCTACATTTGTGGTTCCCGAGGTATAAAGCATCTTTATTAAAGATGGGTGTAAATAGGTGGTCCGTTTAAAAATAAATAATTGAAACTAACAGTCCAGATGTTTTCTTAATGGAATTATTATTTTAGTTTTATAAATATTTTTATTTTTTATATTCATGATCTCCATGTTAGGGATTACATGTCCTAAAAAAGTAGGTCCAAAAATCTATCTCAAAAATAGATTTTTTAGTAGGTAATTTATTTCTACATCGACTCATAGAAACCGTGTCTGAGAGCTTGTCTTGCATTTTAGTTTTATTCTTTCATACGTAGGATTAGGCTCAAAGTTTTAGATGTCCATACTTTTACCATTTCACACAAGTAAAAAATTTAAAAATAATTTGAAATAAATATCAGAGTACTCAAAATGCCCTCAAAATTGGTAAGGATGATTGGGTCATTTTATTTTTATTGAAGCATTGCCCATATTTATGTTAGTGTGAGATGGTGAGTATTATGGAGTCTCAGATTTCAGATTTGAGCTTAATTTGACATGTAAAAAAAATTAAACCTAAAATACCAGATACAGTCTCAAAAAAGTGGGACATGTACGTGCATTCTCAAAAAAAGTAAAAAAATAAAAAAGGTGGGGCATGTACATGAAATATGAAATATTGGATATGTTTTTAAATGACACAAAGTATTAGGGATATTTACTAAACGAGTCAAAAAGTGAGAAAAATATATTAAGAAAAATATTAATAAAAGCATGTGGTTTGTATAAGGTGTTAACCTGTTAAGACGTAACTCCTCATGAAATTTTAAACTCAAAGTGGTATAGATATCAAGCAAATTTACAAATACATGAAAATATTAAAAATAGATGGTTTAGATAATATATTACAAGATGTGTTATTTTTGGTAGTTCATTTTTTTTATTTTTTATTTTTACATTTATATATTTTGAGGTTGAAATGATCAATGAGAGGGTTTTTCACCATCGAAATAACTTTGCTCTCGATGGATTTTTAAGGCGTGCCTTTTTTCTACAATTTAGTGTAGCAACCTTATATAAGCCTTTTCCTTGATGAAATGGTCAAGTGCCCTAAAAAGCTCGACAGAGTGGGCTAATCAACTACTTCTGAAAACTCACGTGGTCTAAGTGGGGTCAAATTCTTAAACAATGATACTTTTATGTATTTTTTAAAAGAATTATAGCCTAGGTACATGAAAGGATTCTAAAATAAGGATTCTAAAATGTAACGACGTAGTTCGGTAATAAAATAAAAACTGTTGATTTAACGACTTGATTTTTTTAAAAGGGAAAAAGCTTATATGAGGCCGAAACTTTAGAATGTAGAATTAAGATGCACCTTAAAAATTCATCGGAAAAGATTGTTTTGTTGTTGAAAAACCCTCTAATTGATCATCTTGATACTGAGATAAATGAATATGTGAAATAATAAAGTTTTTGAGTCTAAAAAACAGTGCATCTTGCAATACATTACGCCGATCATCCATTTTCAAGATATTCAAGTGTTTATAGATCTACTTGATTTGAATCATATTTCGAGTTTGAAAATCTGTAAGGCCATCTTAAGAATTTTTTACATTAAAATTACATCTTATAATAAAATTTGGATGTGCATCTTAATTGGATTGTTTAAGGTCGCAACCTCATACAAACGACACCCTTTTTAAGGTAGTTTGATCATTTTATCGATATATTTAACAAGAATGTATGACCTTTATGTACACCGATAGAAATCTATGATCTTAGAAGTGTTAGTGAATGGATTGATGATCGGGTGATGGAAACAAAGTGGAAGCCCCACATATATATACATATGGATATATATATATATA
>NW_006499905.1:1647226-1686834 GCF_000471905.2 Amborella trichopoda | reverse complement strand
AAAAATTCTGAAGACATGAACTTGTACTAAAGGGTTATTTATTTTCAAACTTAACACTTTCTCTCAAAGTAAGTCAAATAAAAAACTTATTCTTCTAGAGGGTACAATTAGTGTAACGCCACAATGCTTAATGATTAAAAGTAAGGAAAATTGTTTAATGGGAGGAGAACCGCATTTCTATACGGTCGAAACGTATAAAGCATTCATCTTAAATATGGATGCAAATATGTGGTCCATCTAAAAACAATTGAAACTAACTAACGATTCAAATGTTTTTTAGTAAAATTATTATTTTTAGTTTTTAAAGTTATTTATTTTTTCATAATCATGATCTCCATGTCTGAGATTACATATCCTTAAAAATTAAATCAAAAAATCCATCTAAATAATACATTTATTAAAGAGCTTGCATTTCTACACATGCTAGCAGCGTCCTAAAAGTAAAGCTGCAGCTCATGATACAGTTGGAGAATATAGTTTAAACCTTTATAATTGCCCCAAAATTTATTTGGGAAATCTATCATTATGAAAGATGAACTATTTGACATTTTGCCTATAGTTTGATTTCATTTAAAAAATCCCATAAACAATTATGAATACGAATTTCCCTTAATCCGTCCTAACGGCAGGTTGCGTTAGGTAGGCAGCCAGCATAAAAATTTACCACATCTTATTACGAATTCTAAAGAATATGATTTATGTAATGGACCTCAAATAGTTGAGATAAAGTTTAGATGACGATGATAATGATTATGAATTGGAAGCTTTAAAAATAGTGGAGTCATAATGCATTATTTTAAGGCTTGAAATACATTTAAATTTCTAAATATAATTATTGAGGTCGAGATAATTAGTTTGAAGATTTTTTTAGCATCGAAGCAACCTTTTCTAACGGGATTTGAGCTTTATCTTTAAAATGTTGTAGCCCGAAGAGGACGTTCTCCCCAATTAAAAAATCTTGCAAATGAGAAAATTACAAAAGATGAAAAGTTGCACCCGTTCGGTTTGGTTATTTAAGACGAACATCTTCCTTGTCCCTCAAGCAAAAATAAATTGAAAAAGTATACAATAAGACTATTTTCGGTACAAGGAGATCAAAATTAATCTCAATCATTGGATGTGAAATCAGTGTTCGGGTTGTCCCTTTTTTAAATTTTGTGAAGGACGCCAATTCATTAGACAACTATGATTACGTGATTTTCTTCCCAAATAAATTAATAAACATTCTTTTTGGTGCTCTGAAACTAAATCAAACACAAATTTTTTAAGATGGTGTGAAAACAAATAACAGAATTATAGACATGCAATTCGGGATAAAATTTACAATTTTTAAAATTCTAGAAGCATATTCTATTAGATTTATGCTCCTACCTTGGAATATGAGGTCCATTTTTTAACTTAAATTCATTGTAGAAGTGAGCTTGGGTCTCGGGCTCCATCAATGTCAACACGTAACTGATCTTGTTGCTTAGTGATGATGTAATATGAATCCAAAGTTTGACATAGAGTCCTGATCTACATTCAACTTGGTCCTAATTGTCCAAGATAGTGTTCCATATATGTGCAAAGATAGAGATTAAGGACTTTTTTTTTTATCAAATTTGAGATATTTTATCAATCTCTATGACAACGGTCCAACATTGGTATAAAGAAGTGAATGAAAATGTCATTGTTTTGGTCAAAGGAAGAATCCATACTTTATTAGTTACTTTATTTTATAATCCTGTGTCTTTGTTTGAACATCTTGTATTTTAAATTTAAATTAATGATAAATCGAACGCTACCGTTCAAAAAAAGAGAGAGAGATGGATTAGATTAAGAACTTTGTTATTTGTTGCTTTTGACTTGATCATATTTCAGTAGGGAATGTGTGACGTTTAAGAAACTTGGACTTTTGGAAAGTGAAATGGATTAAGGTCAGTTTTGTCTTATGTAACAAACCTAACAAGGGACATGTGACCAAGTGATGCATATAACCTTTTCTCATATGATTCAGTACTTGGAGCCCTATTGACAAGAAGTTAATGATATATGCTCTTATTGAAAATTAGATGACAAATAAAATTTAAAATATCTAAATAAAAAATGCTAACATTTTTGGAGTTTGAAATTTTATAATTGAAGCTGAAATTAGATTTTTTTAGGTCATGGTAAGGGTTTTCGAAACGAAACTTAACCTTTTAACAATATTTAGAGGCGTGCCTTACTTTAATCGATTAATATTGGGACCTTGCAAAAACTGCACTCTTGTTTAAAATGTTATCTTAAATATTTATTTGCATGATATATCTTCATAAATGTTGATCTAAACTACCAAACTACATCTATCGCACGGAGAATCCCTTTGCACATGAACACTGAATTAGAACAGGATTTCAAGTGGTTTTGTACTATCAGAACCAAACTCCATCTCTATTGTCCAACCTTGAGAATGGACGATGGATTCCATAAGTCCATCGTAAATGGGTAGGGTTCATGTGCAGTCTAAACTTACAAAATCCATCTTGGAGATAAATTTTGTTTTTAAAATTTACAAGTCTACCATCTCGACTACCACAAACATGAATATGAATAGGAAGGAAATGAATTTTGAGATTTTAAAATATATTTGAATCTTCTTTTTTGTTGGTATTTTCAATTATTTGAAGATTGTTAGGTCCAAATAGTTTTTGTAACCAATTCATGGACGAGGCATGGTGGAGTTGTTAGTTGCATGCAGAAGCTCTAAAGCCAATTGGTTAATTTTTGGCAAATAAAGTACGGCAAAAATAGAATAAGCAACAAGTCAGAAAAAAATAAAGCAGAAAAGAAATAACAAAAAACAGAACACCAGAATTTACGTGGTTCGTCACAGATGTGACTACATTCACTGAAAGACGATCGATATTTTCCACTAAATCAAAGAAAGAAAATTACTTCATAGATTTTGGGACATAAAATTACCTCTCTAACCCTTGACAAAACCCAATTGAGCAAACTTTTTTAAACTACTCTCGCGACCGACACTACATGTTGTCCTTCCTTCTTTTTACTTTTGGTGGCCATTACCGACAACACCAGATAGAGATGCGAGAGCAATGAGAACTATTGCGAGAGCAATGAGAAACTGACTTTCTTTTTAATTAAAAGGGGAAACCACCTAAAATTACCATGGGAACCACTTTTCTATAAGAAACCAGTCTCTATTTAAGAATCTACAGGAGGCACCATCACAATGTTTCTGTCCATATGAAGTTCTCTTCTCTTTAAGGAGAAGCCACTTTTCCCATTCAAAGACCCAAATATGACATACATATTCTTTCATCTATCATCCCATATATATAGTTAGGAATCCATACTAAATAAGAAATTTAATAAAAAAATTATATATATATATATATAAAACCAAAAGATATATCCAATAGTCTTAATCTTTTTGGATTTCTATTTCCTTAGAAAACTTATTAATATCAATCTCAATCCCACATAATAGATTTCTTTATGTGTGATTTTGGATATCATATATGCAATAGTTGTATCGATTTGGGATGTGTTTTGTGTGGTGTTTCGTGGGGCAAATTGTTAAACATATAGATACGTGGCAGATATCTGTTGGATTTTGTACTATCCAAAATCACCCACATTAGAAAATCCCATATGATGCGGGAATGAGATATTCCCCATATTATGTGGGTGGGATTGAGATATTCTTATGTGGGTTTGAGATTGATATTAATAAGTTTCATAAAAGAAATAAAAATCCAAAAAAATTAAGACTTTTGGATATATCTCATGTTCTTGAGATATATTTAGCATCTATAAGAAGTTTTCTATTTAGTATGGATTCATAATCTTATATATATAAGATGAAAGTGCAGAGAATTGGTGTACCCTAGTTAGGTCACCAACTGGGAAAGGTGGGTTCCTCTAGGAAGCGAGGGGGGTAGGGCTTCCTATGCATAACATGCAAAGTTTCCACTTAGAGAGAAGAGAGCTTCTTATGGAGATAAACATTGTGATGATACATCTTTTAGACTCCCGAAGATTGAGAAGTTTGTTTCTTGTAGAAAAGCGGTTCCCATGGAGATTTTGAGTGGTTTTCTCATTCAGTTACAGAGAAAGTCAGTTTCTCGTTACTCGCTTTATTTGGTGTTGTCAATGATGGTTGCCAGAAGTAAAGAGAAGGAAGGGAGAGCAGTTTAAAAGGGTTGCTCGACTTGGGTTCTTTTGTTAAGGTTTGTTCCAAATCTTTGATATAACTTTCATTGGTATAGTGGCTTTCAGTTTCCCGTGTCCGTGGATGTAGTCCTCTTGGGGTGGACCACGTAAATCTTTGTGTTGTTATGGTGTGTGATTCATGTTTTATTTCTCATACTTTATTTGCGTAAAATCAACCCATCGTGTTTAGAGCTTTCGTGCACAACAAGTGGTATCAGAGCTTGATTTGGATTTTTCGGTATGACAGTAAAGGTTTCGAATGCAAGTTTCGGGTGAAATTTTTTTATGTCAAATACTATTTTTCAGCAAGAATGATGAAATAATTTATTTGGCAAAAGATGAAGAATTTATGATGCTATCCAATGAATGTTGGCATGGCGAAGAGGTGATTTGATATCAATCTGGATATTGTTGGATTTGGTGCTATCCAAAATCACACATATTAGAAAATCCTATATTATGTGGGATTGAGATATTTCCATATTATATATGTGGGATTTATATATTCCCATATTATGTGGGACTGAGATATTCACATATTATGTGGGATTGAGATTGATATTGATAAGTTTCCTAAAAGAAATAGAAATAAAACAGATTAGAACTCTTAGATATGTCTTTTGGTTTTGAGATATATTTAACATCTATAGGAAGTTTTCTATTTAGTATGCATTCTTAACCTTACATATTAGTGATGAAAGTACAAAAAATTAATGTGCCTTAGTTGAATCACCATATGGGAAAGGTGGTTTCCTCTAGAGATAGAGAGGGAGGCAAAGCCTCATATGCATAAGGTGCAAAGTTTCCTCTTAGAGAGAAGAAAACTTCTTATGGAGAGAAATATTATGATTGTGCCTCTTCTAGACTCTCGAAGATTGAGAGGTTTGTTTTTTGTAGAGAAATGGTTCGCGGTTTAAAACGGTTTGCTCGACTTGAATTTTTTTTGTCGAAGTTTGTTCCAAAATCTTTGATGTAACTTTCATTGGTATAGTGGCTTTCGGTTTGCCGTGCCATTGGGTGTAGTCCTCTTGGGGTGAGCACGTAAATCTTTGAGTTGTTGCGGAGTGTGTTTCATGTTTTATTTTTCATACTTTATTTGCCAAAAATCAACCCATCGGGTTTAGAGCTTCTGCACACAACAATAGCTAAATCGCTAGTCCACATCAATTTGAATCAATCATATGGTAAATTGTTTAAAAAACTAAAGAAATTAAAATAGGGGTTATCGGGTGGCGCATGTGGATTTTAAAGTGGGACCTAAGAAAATGTTACGTAAGCTTAAAAAAGAAAGAAGAGAAATATGGAGTCATACCTATACCGTATCGAAACCGTAAGCCTTGTGAGTAAATCGTCTCACCAAATAAATAAATATATATTTATGTATCACTATTAACTTAGATATATCTTCATTAAGAAAAGCTATATAAAGTGTCAACCTTGTGCCATTGAAGCAAAGTGCACTTCAAAAATCCTCTAGAAGAGGACGTTACAATGTTGGGAAACCCTCAAATTTGCTTATCTCGACCTCATGATGTACAGATATGAAGAAAAAAGGATTTCAAGTATTAAAAATACTATATTTTGTAATAAATTATTTGGAGTGTCTATTTTAAAATTTTTATGTGTTTATAAATTTGTTCGATCTATATTATTTTTAAAATTTAAAAGTTCACAACTAGGAATGAAAATACATTTTCAAGCCTTCCGACAACATAGCTATCTGAAAAAAATAAAATAAAGGTGTTCCTTACTTCTGCATACAAAGAGGGCACTTTATAAAAAGCCCACCCTTTTATTATGAGCATGTATACCATTCACTACTCCCTCAGTTAGAAGACCTAGGAGATTTTTTTCAATCTAAAATTTTAGGAACTACATAAATCACTAGATAATTATTTTTAAAAGAAAAAAAATTAAAGTTTAAGTTTTCTGATACTTAGATCTCACCATTTAAAAATTGCATGGTCTTATTCAATCTTAAAACATTTTTTTTTTCAAGTGCATAGAGAGTATAGTTAGGAAATTTTTTTATTGAGATTAACCTATGAAGAGGTTATAACCCCAAAATTTGGGGTCCTAAAATTAATTATAGGTGCGATTATATCCAAGGGAGTAAATTGACAGTATACCTCTGCAGGCAATATAATATATTTTGCCTTTTTTATTGTTGCCGTCTAGGATTGAGGACTACTATTGTTCAACATGAGAATATCAATGAAACGAAATTTTGAAAGGTCCTTGGCACGTGGTCAATATGGAATACGTTTTCTTTTCCTTTACAAATTTGTTTTTCGGGGCTTTGAAAAATTGTTTCATGCGGGTAGATCGCATTTCTACGTATGTGGTCCAGAAAGTGTAAAGCATCCATCTTAAGGATGATGCAAGTAAGTGTTCTTTTTAAAAACAATACAAACTAATAAATAATGTATTTTGTAACGTATTTTTTGATCATCAATTTTCAAAATTTTCACGTTTTCATAGATATATGGATCGACACTATATTTGAAGCTTTAAACTTTACAAATAAAAATAAAGATATAATTTAAGGCTATTACAAAATTTTTTGGTATTGAAACCATATTTGTCGACATAAAGTAGGTTCTAATTTGATTGTTTAGAGCCTAGGCTCAATACAAGCCGCACCCTTAAATATTATTGAACTTTTGTAAATAATTTCTAGAAGTAGAGGAATGCAGACGTCATTCATACGGTAATAAGTTGAGCATAGTGATTTAACACCAGAATTTTGAACAATTCTTAAGCTTTGTATTTGTACAAAGACGACTCATGTTTTCAAATTCAAAGGTTGAGAGTCAACATCAAAGAACCCTTCGTTTTCCTATAAATTTCGGAGTAGGCGTTAGCGAGATCCCCAAGTTGATGTTATTTTCCCCGAGTCATGCAGAAAAAGTTTTAAGAACTCGCGAGTAAGATTGTTTCATTTTTTGTACAAGTCACAATCATTTATCGCGGTCATAAAAAATTTATGATATGAAATTCATAAAAAATATGGGTTGATCGACCTTCTACATAATATTCACCTAAAATTGCATCGTTTTGTATTTTAGGTAAAGTTTTTGAATCCGTACATAAATTACTCTAAAAAATATGGATAGAGTCTAAAATAGTCTAAGAGATTAGTTGTAACAAGACATGAACAAGATACTTTACCTTTGATAATTTCCCTATAAAAAGAAGGGAAATGTTTCTATACTTCCCTTAGAGCATAGAAGATATATACTTTCCCCTCCATCTAGCCATCCAATTTAGATAAAGTGAGTCACTGACTGTTTGATATAGATCTGATGCGTCAATGTGTTTTATTTTTAGTTTTTTTTTCTACAAATTGTATGTAAATAAAATTTCATACATGCCATATTCTCAATGGGGTGCACCTAAAAAAATATTAAAAAGAATTTTTCAATAAAAAATAACAACCAAATTACCCCTCGAAATTTTAGAAGTATTTTGATCATTTTATTTTATTGAGAATATTTTTTTTATGTTTTTTGTAAGTGCGAGTTTAAGAGAGGAGTGGACGCCCAAAATTTGATGTCAAAATAATTTGTATAAAACAAATTAAAAATAAGTTTTTAATTAGAGACGTGACATTGTGATTCGGGTCATCTCAATCGTCCATTCAAAATGGATGGTTAGATAGGGATAAGTATATAAGTTTTATGCTGCAAACAAGGGAAGCATAGGAAGCTTGCCCTAAAAGGAACGGAAAAGTTTATATAGAGCCGAGGTTCCAAATAATTAAATTTAAGCCTACATCAAAAATTTCACTAGAAGAGGTTGTTTTGATGCTCAAATATCAACAAATTTATCATCTCGACATCAAGATGCATGGACATGAGAGAATAATGGATTTCAAGTTTTGAAAATAGTGTATTTTGTAATATATTTTTGGATAATTAATTTTCAAGTTTTCATAGATATGTCAATCTACACTATTTTAAAGCTTTAAACTTTATAAATAAAAATGAAAATATATTTTACGACTATCACAAAGATTTCCAATATTGAAACCATATTTTTTGATATTATTTTAAGGTATACTCTAATTTGATTGTTTAGAGCCAGGTTCTATACAACCTGCACCCTAAAAATAATATATGAGCATGAAACTAAATTATCGAGGGGATTTACCAAAAGGGAAAAATTTATATAGAGCTTAGGCTCTAAACAATCAAATTAGAGCCCACCTCAAAAATTTCATTAGAAGAGATTGTTTTGATGCCCAAATATCATCAAATTGACCATCTGGAGATCAAGATGTATGCACATAAGAAAAAAAATAGATTTTGAGTTTCAGAAATAGTGCATCTTGTAACACATTTTTTGACCGTCAATTTTCAAGATTTTTATAGATTTGCTTGATCTACACTATTTTTGAAGCTTTAAATTTTATCATTAAAGATAAAAATATATTTTAATGCTATTACAAAAGTTTTCAATATTAAAACTATATTTATCAACACTATTTGAAGGGGGTTTCTAATTTAAATGTTTAGAGCCTCGGCTCTATACAAACCGCACGCTTACCAAGGAAGGTGATCAACTAAAAAAGGCTACTTTGGAAACTTTACTTGATAACGAGGGCATATTCACTAGCTTTCCATAAAGGGCGCCGCCTTGGTACCCTGTTGTCTCTCAATAGGCTCTTGAGAGTCTTGACCAATTAAGAAGTAAGACGTACGTATTAGACCTAAAAATAACGAAAACATTTTACTTTTTCTGAATAGCCCCCAAAAAAATACAATTTAGAATATGATCTTTAATTTAAAATAAAACTTTGCACCCTCCTTTATAAAGCCCACGTTTCTCTTTCCCCAACTCAACATACACACCACACCAGTCCTCAACATATTTCAGGCGATTATCGATCGGAATTTCTCATTTTCCGGCAGTTATTGATTGGATTTTCTCGTTTTGTGGTGAATTTGAAAAGACAATGGCCACCCAGCAGCAAAGGCCGGTTTTTCCTTCGGTTGAGATCCCACCTCATTTGGCAAGACTGGTGGAAGACTCTTTCGACCTTGATCTTGCTCTCCAATTTCCGGCAGCCGGACATGGGGACATTCCAGTTTCCGATAATGTTCCGGCAAGAGGTGGAGGAGGAGGATGGTGGATCATTGGGGTTGTGTATGATTTGCATGGATGAGTTTGTGGTTGGGTCAAAAGCTAGGAAAGCGCCATCGTGCTCCCATGTGTACCATGAGGGTTGCATACGCAAGTGGCTCGCACGTGACAACTCGTGTCCTCTTTGTAGGAGCCGGATTTTAGCAAAGGAGTGATCGGCACCGTTGATTTTCTTGAGGAGATGGAGGCTTGTTTATTCTTTATTGTTTTCCTTGGATATTTTTTATTGTGTTTTGAATTAATTGTAAGAGATCATTACTCTTTTTGCAACTACTCCATATCATATATCTTTTTGAGGTGTACTTTGAAGTTATATAAAACGATAAAATGTTAAATAGTTCATATCTTATGATTATTTGGTTAAACTTAAAAATAACATCATGAGCGACAATGAACGCTAATAATTGGAATAAGATTGTGAATTACAAAGTATGTGTTAACAAGATCGTGTGAGTAGAGAGTGCATTAGTGTGGGTCAACCTCGACCCTACTCTGTCCTTTGCCCCAATAGGGCCGGCTGAGGCCCGGCGCCCAATACATGACCAAGAGGTGCTGGCCTAGGCCCAGCCCTTACCCTATTAGGGGTAGAGATAGAACAAAAAAATAAAATAGAAACAATGCAAAAAATGAAAATTGAACCGAAGTGGCCTTATCTGTAGTACTGGCCTAGGCCAAGACTAGCTTAGATGTGGTCTGGCTCTGACTTGGCCCTCATGCCATAATTTGTAGCCCAAACCTTAATTTTTTTAGGGCCGGGCTACATCAGCTGACCCATTGCCATCCCTGATACATGAATACATAAAATAATACATGTCCCTCTTTTCAAAGTTTCACGTCTGTGTTTTAATGATTCAAGGTTCATTTACATGCATGTTTCAGCTGTACAAAATTGACAAGGTATACATTGCAAAATTGAAATCTTATCATAGTCAAACTCTCTTTAGAGATGATACATTGCAAAATTAAAATCTTATATTAGTCGAACTCTCTTTAGAGACGCCCCTCCAGGCTGTCTCCTACAATTTTAACACATTTGCTTTTGAAGCTTTCTTTTTGGGTAAAGCGAGTAAAAGAAGTGTTTCGTAGGTTTTTTATACTATATTTTTAAGATTTGTAAGTGTTTATAAATCTACTCGATCGACGATATTTTTTAATTTTTAATTTTATAATTAAAAATAAATATAAATATACAAGCCATCATAAAGTTTTTAACATCGAAACTATATCTTCCGATAAAATTAAAAAATATACTTTACTTTTTTTTTTTTGTACCGTATAAAAAGTTGACACACTATGCCGACCTCACCCTTTTTTGAATAAGAAGACATCTTTCCCATCATGTTGGCCCAATTCCATTAATACTTTCCTTCACCGTTTCCATTTCATTAATATAATGTTGGAAAATATCTACGGTCGGGACGTTAAATCCAAAGTGGGTGACCAATATCTTATCCATTTGGAGGCGTGTTGTCTATGCTCTTACATGTGTTGCGTATGGTTCAAAATGTTTGTGTATGGTTCAAAATGTGTTGCCCACTAAAATTTTTGGTATCAAAATTATATTTATGATAAATTTTAGAGATGATTTTTAATTGGGTTGTTTAAAATTGTATATCTATGCAAACTTTATCTTTTTGTATATGGATGTCACAATCATTCTCACATATTAGATGTTAAATTGAATGGATTTGAGTGAGTCACAACTATCATAAAGTTCGAGATTTTTTTTTTTGAAATTTTGTGTCTATTCAATGACATTCTTAAAACCACCAACTTTGAAAGGACACTAATGATTGTGACATCCATGTACAAAATATAAATAGTTTGTTTGTAGTCAATCACTATATATTAATGTTCGCAAAACCAGCTGATCTAACCGTTAACCAGCTGGTTAGATCGGAATGGGCCGGTGGCCGGTTCCGGTTTTGGTGATCAACCAATATTTTATACGTTAAATAGATTAATACTTCCAATTTATATCAAATACATTTGGTTGGTTTATTGGTTGGCATTAATGAGTGCCTTTTACCTGAATCAGGGTTGAATCCCGCCTCAACATTCTTTTTTTATAAGAATTGGTTACGATATATAACCGAATCATGTTTGAGCCTCAACATTCTTTTTTTATAAGAATTGGTTACGATATATAACATAATGTTTTTTTCATTTTTTTTATAAAAAAAAAAGATCAATTTTTTTTTTTAAAAAAAAAAGAGTTAGTCTAGTCAATTTTTTTAACATTATTTACATTATAGTAAAGATTAAAAAAAAATTTGATTAATGATACTCACTTTATATTTTTCTAACTTTTTCAGAAAATTTTAAAAATACCTCTAGGTACAATCGACTAGTTAAAATCTATGCTTTTCATATTTTAGTAGGGCTTTTTTGTATCTTTTTTATTTTTGTAACACTTTTTTGATCGTTCGGGACTTACCCGGTTAGAGTGGTTGAATCGACCGATTTACCGGTTAGGCAGGTTAAATCGCTTCTAAGCCTATGTCCGGTTAACCGTTCCGGTTCGATTTTGCGAACATTGCTATAATCCCTAATTACAATACTTAAAATTACATCATAAATTTTGTTCTTTAATGTAGTTTTGGTGCCGAAAATTTTATGGTGGCTTGAAAATCTGTCTAACCCTAATTACAAAACTTAAAATTTAAAAAACAGTGCAAATCGAACAGACATATCTATGTTTGAACATCTTAAAAATAGGCGCTCCACAAAACTTGTTACAAGATACACTTACTTTAAGACTTCAAAGTTCTTTTTTTTTTTTTCGTTATATCCATATATCTTGAGGTTAAGATGGTCAATTTGAAGGTTTCCCAACTCCAAAACACTCTATTCTACTAGATTTTCTAGGACCGCCTTCCTTCTATAGTATAAGATTGCAACCTTATAAAAACTTTTCGTTTAATAAATGAATAGTTATCTTTATTTTTCCTATTTTATAAATGATTAACTAGAAAAGAAATTGTGTGTTTATTAACTTAAAAAACTACCCTAAATGAGGAAGTTAGGAATGGAAATAAAAGTATTCTAACAATTCCCTCTCAATGGAAACAATTTTACACTGTTCTATGGATTATTAATGGAGAATGCTTAGGTCCTATAATTTTTGTAGATAAAATATACAAAGACCCTCGAACTGAAAATCTTATTTAGAAGGGGTTAGTTCACATTATTTATTAAGAGTATTAATGAGGGTGTCATATTCAATGCACAGCTTTTATGGGTTAAATCCCCATGGATGAACCATGAGGTGTATAACCCATATTTACAAATCAAAATGATGTATAAGACATAATCTATATATCAAAAAATTGTGCAAAGTTTATTAAATTACCCTTAAGAGATGAACAACTTAATACTTTACCTATACGCTGTGATTTAATTTCAAAATACCCATAAAAAAACACATGATCATGATTTGAAATAGTTGCATGTGGGTTTAATGTTAAATAGATAATCTCTTATAGGTATGTTGATAAATTTCCCAAAATGATATGTAACACGACTAGGTATCATCCATATTAATGTTATCCGTTTACCAAACCATGAATATGATCTTTAATTGAACAACAATAGAATGAATACTTCAATTAATTTCGATGAAAGTGAGAAGTCCATGGTATATTACAGTGTTCGAAAAATCGCTTATCTGGATCGCATTCAGTTGGCGACCAACTTCGATTCTTTGTAGAACCTAAAATTGGTCAGATTCAGCGGGAATTGTCTCGTTTTGTTGGAGACCCAAGGGATTATGTTAGTAGATAGTGGTGATCCGAGTATAGAAAAAGGAAGATACCCACTTGATTTGATTTTTAGTAATGATTTTCATTTTTTGCATTTTTTTTTTTTGGTAAGTAAAATTAAAATTTTTGTTTGCTACCCCAAGTCCTTCTCCACGTGATTCTCTAGTCATCATCCGCGATGGCTTACAACAAAGACCAAAATTAAATTAGAGAGATTTCATAAAAGTTTTATTATTTATTTGACTTTGAAGAATCAGCTCATCCGGATTGGTTGGTACGATGGAGGCCCATCCAACACCCAATTGAGGAATTTAAGACACTGATTATACATACACAAAAGTAACTATCTCACAAATTAAAGATATAAATGCACAATATTCAGTGTTATTTATCTTTTTAATAGCTTCATTGGATAGTTTTCAAATCCAAAATCAGAAAAAAATTCAAATAAAAAAAAATTTAAAATAAGGTTGTAATTTTGTCGTTAGAAAAATAAAATCACAATATGTACACCATTGTTTTTACACATTATCTCATATTTATATTGTTTAACTAAAATCAATAATATAAAGCATCACAACATTACTTCTATAAATAAGATTGCTTCCTTATGCAAAACCACGCACTTCAAAGAAATCATTTTCCCATTCTGTCTAGGCCTTGTTACTGTAATGGCAATTGTTTTACAATCAAATGATTACAGGGGAATCTCCCTTCAAGGGGATTGGCACAACACCTAGAAACACACAAGAAAGGAAAGAGAAAATCCTATTAAAAAAAGAAAAGAACAATTAAAAAAAGCACAATTTTAATATTTAAGAACAGTAGGGAAAAATCGAACAAGAAATACAGTGATGATTTTAATAAAGAAAAGAAATGATGCCGCAAAAAAAAAAAAAAAAAAAACACAGAAAAGAACAGTATAATGGTCAACTTTGTGGACTATCGCCATCCAATTAAATGGGATGGACATTGATGGTCAAACAGATGAAATACTGATATATTTGGTGGGATGAACGAGTTATGGGATGGTGATAACCTCTAGTTCAAGTCGTTATCATGACCACAATAGGTCATATGCCAAGAGATCGCATGGTCCCAAAAGATTATATCTTAAAGTTTTTCAAGAGACAAACTATCTCCAATTTCAAGTATTAGATAGAGAATTTGAGACAAGTTTCTCAGTCAAAAACATTTGAGATAGTTTCACTCTCTTGAAAGTTGAAATAGTTTATCTCTTTAAAAAATTGAGATAATTTATCTCTTTAAAACTTAAAATTTGATATAGTTTCTATCTTTCATATTTCAAGTTTTAGATATTTTATTTCTCTAAAAATTTAGAGATAGTAACACTCTAAACCTTCAAATTTATCTCTTTGAAAAATTGAGATAATTTCTCTCTCTAAAACTTAAAATTAGATATCGTTTCTATCTCTCATATTTCAAATTTTAGATAGTTTATTTCTCTACAAATTTAAACGATAGTATATTTCTAAACCTTCAAATTTATCTCTTTGAAAAATTGAGATAATTTCTCTCTCTAAAACTTAAAATATGATATCGTTTCTATCTCTCATATTTCAAATTTTAGATGGTTTATTTCTCTAAAAATTTAGAGATAGTGTCTATTTAAACTATCAAATTTCAAGTTTTTATTGAGAGAAACTATATTAAGTGTACGAGATCTATTTTCGTGCTAAAAATATTACTTTTCTACATAAATAATGGATGCAAAAATAAATAATATGGGTGTTAAGAAGGTGGTTTAAAAAGCATATCTAGAAGATATCAATAATTTTCTCTCCATTTTCTTAAAATAATAAATGTACACTGGGCCTCCATAAGAGCACTATAGGCCCTCCGGACCCTTTCATAATTCTCCATATTTAGCATCTTAATAGAAACTTCTTAGGCTTAATCCACAAGTCAAATGCCTGTGTAAGGCGGCTGTCGGCCGTGTCCCAGCGTCTCAAAAGCCTTCCTTGACTTACTAAAATGCTTTTCACTTTTGAGCATGCTCCTGCAGGAGAATAGTGTATATCTACTCTCTCAGTTAGAAGACTGACTTCATAGATTTTTTTTATTTTTTTTTTTAATCTAAAATTTTCAAAGACACATAAGAATTACTAGATGATTATTCTCAAAGTTGAATTATCTAACACTTAAAAACTAGACAGCCGCTATTCAATCTCGAGACATTACTTTTTCAAGTGCATAAATACTACACTTAACTTTTTTTTTTTTAATTGAGGTTAATACATGGGTAGAAGAAGTAAACATCCAAAATTTGAGTCCTAAAATTAGTCCTAGATGAGGTTTTACCCGAGGGAGTACGTGAGCTGTACACTCCCGTGGAGAGCATAATATCTTTTGGCTTACTTTTTCTTGTTTCAAACAGTTATAAATTTAATTAATTTTTTGATCATTTTTATTATTTTAATTAATAAATTTGATTTAATTTAATATATCCGTTAAACAGTGAGATCATGCGTTCAACGCTATTCACCTACCCCAAATTTAGAGGCCGTCTCAATTATATATTTTAACTCCGTTATCTACGGAAATCACCTTTTCCCACGCTTTATAAACCCAAATCTCTACAATTGTTTCACACCCACAATGCCTTGATCTTTCTTCCGGCCAATTTCCGGCACTTGTCCATCATTTTCCAGCTATCTGTCGATCATTTTCCGGCGACCGTTAAAAGAAGTTTCTTCCTCTGTGGAAATCAGCCGACTATTTGATTCTATCTAATAAGAGAGCGCGCATCAAGAGAAAAATAATGGAGGATTTGTTCGATCTCGACCTGGTGCTTGAGTACCCGGCCGCCGGAGTTGAGCTTTCCGGTGAGATTCAAGCCCCTGAAATCAGTGTGGCTAGTTTTCCAGGGGTGGAGGTGGATGATGAATCATCGATGGGGTCATGTGTGGTTTGCATGGTTGTGTTTGAGGTGGGATCAATGGCGAAGCAAATGCCGTCGTGCCCGCATGTGTACCATGAGGAATGCATACGCAAGTGGCTCCAACGAGATAATTCTTGTCCACTTTGCCGGTGCCGGATTCTGGAAAAGCAGTGAACCAACTATGAGCTTAACACTATTTATTTTTATTTTTCATTTTTTTTATAATTTTGAGCTTTTTATTTTTGTGGGGTTTGTAGAATTGGTTTGTAAAGAGAATATATAAATTTATACTTAGAATAGTTTAATTTCTCATTTGAAATTGTAGTTGATCTACTTTGTGTATGCATGATTATGTGCCATTCAATTCTCTTTCCCAACCTCTGTTTCTGTGTGAGTTCACGGGCAAGAGAGAGAGAGTTTTCCTCAAATCTATTTCTGTGCTGTGTATGGGTAATAACTAAAAAGTAAATGGACACGGTTTCTATGTGGCCAAGCCCGGATATGTAAAAATACATGTTTTTTAATAAATTTATTTTTGAGATGCATTTTAAGACTTAATTTTTAAAAACATATAATCTCTAATATGGAGATCATGAATATAAATAAATTTTTAAATCTAAAAATAATATTTTTAGTAAAAAAACATTTGAACTATTAGTTTCTATTGTTGTTAGATGGAACACCAGCTTACATCCATCTATCTTTTAAGATGGATGCCTTATACCTTACACTTTCTGGACCACATATGTAGAAATGGAATCCATTAAACAATTTTCCTAAATCTATTTCTTTGCCGTTTATGTGTGAGCAAGACAAAGAAAGTGTGTAGTGGATAATGCCCAATTTATTTGAAAATAGAGAGAAAAAGATACGCGGAAACTACAAAGAGAAAGATATATACCCAATAAAATAAAAGCAAAACGTCTTAACCATAACCATGGGCAAGTAAATTCTACAAGGTGTTCTCACCGCTTGGGAATGTCCCACTTTTTGAGGAAAAGGCCAATAGATTATATGCTCCCTCGGGATCATGTCCTGGATTCACTCACTAGACTAAACGTAGTATTTTTTTCTTTTATAAATGAAACCTTTTTCACCTTGCTACCAGCCTTACAAAAACAAAAAAAAAAAAAAGAAAAGAAAAGAAAAGAAAGAGAGAGTAAAAGCGAGAAAAAAGGAAACATGCCATGTGCATTTCTTAAAAATATATCATATCAATTAATTTATTAAATTTAGGGGATTGTCTATTAAGAAACTATTTATCTTTTTATAACGATGACGTCCAATACAATCAAATAAAGGTGTACCTCAATAACTCACTAGAAGAGGTTGTTTTGATGCTAAAAAATTCTCAAATTGATCATCTCAACTTAAAGATGGACATAAAAAAAAAAGATTTTAAGTCTTGAAAATGATGCATCTTGTAACACATTTTTTAGACCATCAATTTTCAATATTTTAAATTATTTATTGCTCAATGTACACTATTTTTGAAGCTTAAATTTTAGAATTAGAAATAAAAAATAAATTTCAATCTAAAACAAGAGCTTTCAACACTATTTAAAGGTGCGCCCTATTATGATTGTTTAGGACCTCGGCCTCACAAAAATCACACCCATTATCTTTATTATTAGGAGATCACAACTATTGCTACTTATTAAATATCAAATTGGATAAATTGGGGTGAATCTATGAGATTTTTTTTGGAACTTTACATCTATTTGAGGACACTTTTACAACCATCCATTTTGAAATTTAAGCGATAAAAGTGATTGTAGTCTCCTTATACAAAAAATAACCGGTATTTTTGTATATTGATCCTTAATTTAATGGAAACTGTCTAATTTTTAGATGGTCAAATCTAGCTACAAAGCACTTTCAAAGTTTTTTCAATCTAAGAATGGGCGAGGGGTTAATATACTAATTTACCATTCATTCGGACTCTGATTTCACCCATTCTTTCCTTTGACTTTCCTGAGAAAGAAGCGATGAGGGGAGGCAGCTCTAATAGCCGGACATTCGGCTCCGAATTACTAGCTATTAGTGCCGCCTTCGATATGCAGCACTCTTCAAGTCCACCTTAAGGTCGGCTAGAGCGGGAGATTCATCTTCCAATATTTAGGAACTCAAAATCTAATTTTTTTTTTCAAAAACATACCCACAGTCAGTCTAAAAAAATGGAATTTGTAATTTAAAATCGAGAAAATACTCGTAGGAAAGTCCTTAATAGGCTTACAATGTGCATCTTTCACTTGAGTGTGCTCCTGTGTGGAGCATGCTATCCTACCATCCAAAAAGGAAGATATATAGAATGGAGGCAAGCAAAACTAGATAAGTGATGTGGGTGGGTGAGAGAGTCAAAGAATTAGAAAAGGGTACACTTTTTGGAAGGGGTAGATTCATCCCTTAGATCATGTTTGCTTAAAGTCAAAGTCATTGATTTAGAGTCATTTGACATCTTCTAAGCACCAATAAAACGAAACCGGATAATATACACACCATGCATCCGAGTCACAAGGTATATCCCAGGCCTTGGCCTAACAAATTGGGCTGCCCGGCCTAGTGCTTAGGCCACAAGATGTGGCTTACGGGCCAGGCCGGGCCCAAGCTATCATAGCCCCAAGGTAGGGCTTGGCCCAAACCTCTTTAGCCTAATCAAGGTTGGGCTAAGCACGGATGGATTGGGCATGGGTTAGCGCAAAGGCTAGCCCTAACCCAAGCCTAACCGGATTGGAAACTAGGCAATACTAGGTCGGAGGATGTTTAGGACACGACTCGTTTGAGATCTTAAGAATTAATTTTTAGGTTATTTTTCCCTGAAAGTGAGGCATCCGTAGTGATTTCCAATAATTTAAGGCTTAAATTGTATTTTTCACCTCATTTTTTTTTAAAAAAATATTCCAACTAAATAAGTAGAAGACTCTTCACTCCCAATCATCTTCCCATACAACAAACCGTGCGTTGTCTCTTTCTCCAGGGGAGGGAGCCCTAGATCATCTCTCCTTTAGTCCGGTCATTTTCATTTTTTTTATATGAATAATGATCCTATGAGACCTTCCCACATCCGTGTGTAGGACCCAAAAGATCACCATTAAATTTGACACAGATCTCCAAAAAAGTTAAGTCCCACACCTATGTGATAACTTTTTTAGAGATCTATGCCAAATTTAATGGTGATCATCTCATAAGATTATTACTCTTTTTAAATTTATGTGAGGATAGAGATCCTCGAAAATGCACATGCATGATATGATGTTGGCAGGCAATGCTATGTAGTTTGTATACATTGAGACAATTTACTTTTGGTACAAATAGCCCATAATTAATTATGAGAATGTATGTTATGCGATTATTTACTTTTGGTACAAAAGGGTCATAATTATCTCTAGCCATTAAATTTGAAATTTTGATTCTTAAAGGAATACACAATGTTAAAATTTTTTTTTATCAAGCATTGTGCACAATCAATGACACTCTTAGCCATTTGTTTTGATATTTGATGGCTAGCAATAAGTGTGACCATCTTATGTCAAAAGAAAATAGTTTCGTCTTGTACTTCATCTTTACTTGCTGTCATCCCATGTGAAATCTGATAGCCTAGGTGTATCATAAAATTAGAAAAAATTTCTTTTAAACTTTGAAAATTTTTAATGATATAAATCCAATTTACATCCAATAATCAAGATGAATTGTGACCACTTTTACTCTCTCATTTTATACTTATCCATAATTTAGTGAGAGGGCCCGTAGTTTTGAAATTATCAGTGAACAATTACCCCGTAGAAATTGTGGACGACGAAATTTGGACGACGAAATTTGTCGTCGTGTCCCAGCGTTTCAACACCATCCTTACTTACCAAAATGCTTCTCACTTTTGAGCGTGCTCTTGCAGGAGTATAGTGTATATCTACTCTCTCAGTTAAAAGATCCCCTTTACGGATTTTGTTTTTCTTTTAATATAAAATTTTCAGACCCACCTAAGAATTACTAAAAATTTTGAATTTTGAATTTTTTAACACTTTCAAACTAGACAGTCTCTGTTCGATTTAAAAATTTTGAATTTTGAATTTTCTAACGCTTTCAAACTAGACGGTCTCTATTTGATTTTGAGACTTTATTTTTCAAGGGCATAGATAGTACAATAATGTTTTTTTTTTTTTCTTTTTTAATTGAGATTAATATCTGAGTAGAAGAAGTAAAAAAAGAAAATTTGAGCCCTAAAATTCGTCCTAGATGAGGTTTTACCCGAGGGGAGTACATGAGCTGTACGCTCCCATCGGAGAGCATAAGAGCTTTACTTTTTCTTTACCTTATATATTTAATTAATTCCTTTTTGACCTTTTTTTTTATTTTAATTAATAAATTTGATTTTTAATATATCATTTAAACACTGAGATCATGTGTTCAACGCTATTCACCTACCCCAATTTTACAGGAACGTTCCTCTCAATTCTATATTTAACTTTATAATCTATGGAAATCACCTTTTCCCACCCTTTATAAACCCTAATCTCTCCCATGATTTCGCACACACAATGCCTTGATCTTTCTTCCGGCTATTTTCCCGCATTTTTCGATCATTTCCCAGCGATTTGTCGATCATTTTCCGGCAACCATTAAAAGAATTATCTTCCTCTGTGGAGATCAGACAATTATTTGATTCTTCCTAAAAAGAGAACACATCGAGTGAAGAATAATGGAGGATTCGTTCGATCTCGACCTGGTGCTTGAGTTCCCGGCCACCGGAGTTGAGCTTTCCGGTGGGATTCGAGAGCCCAAAATCAGTGTGGCTAGTTTTCCGGGGGTGGAGGTGGGTAATGAATTATTGTTGGGGTCGTGTATGGTTTGCATGGATGTGTTTGAGGTGGGATCAATGGCGAAGCAAATGCCATCGTGCGTGCATGTGTACCATGAAGGTTGCATACACAAGTGGCTCCAACGAGATAATTCTTGCCCACTTTGCCGGTGCCGGATTCTGGTAAAGCAGTGAACCAACTATGGGCTAAATACACTTTCTTTTTATTTATTTTTTTCTTTTTATTTTTATTTTTTATTTTCAGCTTTTATTTTGGTGGGGTTTGAATAGTTTGTTTATAAAGATAATATGGAAATTTATACGTGAATAGTTTAATTTCTCATATGAGATGGTGGTTGATCTACTTTGTGTATGCATGGTTATGTGCCATTCAATTCTCTTTCCCAGCCTCTCTGTTTGCGTGCGGGCTCACGCGCAAGAGAGAGAGAGAGAATGACCTCTTTTCTCAAATCAATTTAGAGAGAGAAAGAGAGAGCTTGGCCTCTTTTCTCAGATCTATTTCTGTGTACTGTGTATGTGTGTTTAAGAGAGAGAGCTGAGTAACAGATGTAGAGAGAGAGAGAGCTGGGCCTCTTTTCTCAAATCTATATATGTGCACTATGTATGAGTGTGAGTAAGAGAGAGAGTTTTTCACAAATCTATTTCTGTACACTGGTCTACGTGGTCTAGGAATAAACCATTTTATCTTTCGAGAAAGTTTATATAAGTTTTTCTCAGATCACTAATTCACTTGTTTTGATGCCCAAAAATTCTCAAATCGCATCTTCTCAACCCTCAAGATGGACAAGAAAAAAATAGATTTCAATGTCTTGGAAATAATGCACTTTTTAATATATTTTTTAGACCATCAATTTTGAAGATTTTAAATTATTCATAGGCCTTCTCAATCTACACTATTTTTGAAGTTTTAAATTTTAGAATTAAAAATGAAAAATAAACTTTCAGGCGAAACAACATCTTTCATTCACTAATTGAAGGTGCGCCCTATTTTGATTGCCTAAGACCTCGGCATTATAGAAACCACACCCATTATCTTTATTAAAAGGAGATCACACCTATTGTCACTCATGAAATATCAAATCAAATTGGACGGTTTGTGTGAGTCAGACGCGAGAATTTTCTTTTGGAATTTTGTATCAATTTGAGGACACTTTTACAACTACGCATTCCATTTTAAAATTGAAGGAATAAAAGTGATGGTGATCACTGGTTTTTTTTTGTATGCTTTTCCTTAATTTAATAGAGATTGTTTAATTTTTAGATGGTCAGATCTAAGTGCAAAGCACTTTCAATGTTTTTTTTAATCCAAGAATGGGTGACGGCTTAATATAATAATTTACCATTCGTTCGGACTCGGACTCTGAGTTCACCGATTCTTTCCTGTGACTCTCTTGAGAAAGAAGCGATGAGGACAGGCAGCTCTAAAAGCCAGACATTCGGCTCGGAATGACTAGCTATTAGTGCCTTGCCTTCTTCAATACGCAGCACTCTGCAAGTCCACCTTAGGGCAGGCCCCAATGGGAGATTCATTATCCAATATTTAAGAACCCAAAATCTAATTTTAGATTTTTCAAAAAAATACCCACGGGTCAGTCTAAAAATGGAATTTGCATTTTCAAATCAAGAAAATACTAGTAGGAAAGTCTTTATTAGGTTTAGAATGTGCGTCTTTCACTAGAGTGATTAGGTGTACAATGTGCTCCTGTGGGGGCATGCTATCCTACCATCCAAAAAGGAAGATGGGAACTAGATAAGTGACTGTGGGTAGGTGAGACCGTCAAAGAAATAGACAGGGGTACACTTTTTGGAAAGGGTATATTGATCCCTTAGATGATTTGAGTCATTTGACCTCTTCTTACCACCAACCGGATAATGGACACACCATGTATACTAGCAACAAGGTATTCACATGCCTAGGCCTAAGCCTGCCCATTTGGCAGCCTTTCCTAGTCCTAGTCCTGTCAGCCTGACCCTAAAAAATTAGGGATTAGGTCACAGGATGTGGCTCGAGGGCCAAGCCAGGCCGGGCCCAAGCTATCACAACCCCAAGCTAGTGCCCGACGAGACCAGGGCCAGTCACAACAAGACTGGCCCAATTCACTCCAGTTATGCAGTTATTATCTTACTTTTTTATTTTTCTTTTTTTTATGGGTCCAGTTGGCATACGGATGCTCCCCGTAGCTGTAGACGTAAGGTGCACCTTCAAATTTTATCATGGGATATTATTTTGATATAAAATGTTTTTAGGATTATCTCCAAATCTATTTTTATATCTAATATTAAAATTTTAAATTTCAAAAAATGGTTAAAATCAACCAGATCTATAGACATATGAAAATCTTGAAAATGGATGGTGTAGATAATATGTTGTCAAATGCACTATTTTTTAGACTTAAAATCTTTTTATTTTTCATGGTCATATATCTCGATGTCGAGATGATCAATCAAAGGGTTTTCAATATTAAAACTACATTTTTTGATGGATTTTTGAGGTACATCCGTAGTTCTACATTATAAGATTGCATCCTTATATAAACTTTTCCTTTTTATTTTTGGATGGTATTTGCCCAGCCTTGACAGAGCTAGAGCTAGGCTTGGACTAAGGCCTCTCTAACCCAATCAAGGTAAGGCCAAGCTAGGGCCTGCTTTGTAGGAACTGAGGCTGGGTTAAGGCCAAGGCTAGCCCTAACCCAAGCCAAACCGGATTGGAAACCGGACAACACTAGGTCAGAGGATGTTTGGGACACGACTCTTTCGAGATCTTGAGAATTAATTTTCAGGTTATTCTTCCTTGGAAATGAGGCATCCCCAATGATTTCTAGCAATCGATGGCTCAAATTGAAGAAATCGTTATGTGGTCTTATTTTCACCTCATTTTTGGGAAAAAGATATTCCTACTAAATAAGTAGAAGATTTATTATCTGAAAATGAATATTCTTCACCCCCAATCATCTTCCCGTCCAACAATCCCGGTGCCGTCTTTTCCTCCAGTGAACCCTGGATCATATCTCCTTCCTTGAAAATTTCAATAAATTTTTTCCAAGGACCCAAACTGCCTTTTAAATATCTCCATTGGTCATTTCCATATTTTTAATTTTATGTGAGGGTCGAGATCCTCAAAAATTTATATGCATGATTTACTTTTAGTGCAAAGAGATCACAATATGAGACCATTTTTTTTTTGTAAAAGAAAGTCACAATCATCTCTAACCATTAAATTTGAGATTTGGACACTTACAAGAATATACGGTATTTAAGAAAATTTTTTTTGAGCATTGTGCATAATCAATGACACACCCTTAGCCATTTGATTTTTCATTTAATGGCTAGGAATAAGTGTGCCCACCTTGTGTCAAAAGTAAATATTCTCATTTTATACTTTCTCATTATTTATAACCATCGCATGTGAAATCTGATAGCATGGGTGTGTCATAGAGTTCGAGAAAAGTTCATTTGAACTTTAAACTTGGTCAATAAAATAAATACAATCACCAATTTTACATCCAACAGTTAAAATTAATTGTGACCATTTGTATCAAAAAGTAAATGATCTCATTATATACTTTTCGATAATTTATTGAAAGTTTGAAACTATAAGTGGATAATTACCCCGTAGAAATTAGGAAGAAATTTGAGACTATCCACATGACTTCCTTTCATGATGGTGTTAAATTGACAATGGCAAAAGGACTTGTAATTCACACTCAATAATAATTAACACTAAGGTGTAAAAAGTCCACATAAGCTTAAGTATATAAATGGCACGTACTACATAACACATACAATGCCATTCATTTGTGTTTTTTATCCCCTATCCGATATAAGATGTTCCTCTCTCTCTCCACTGGGAACCTATGTTTAGGCTTGCGAAAATCTATCGATCCAGATCGAGATTAGATTAGGAATCGATCAGAGACCAAATAGATTTCAGAAATGATATTGACTTAGTCCCAGCCTAGAAACATCTTCAATATTATTATTTTTCCTAAAGCTTATATAATTTTTTATTTAGTCCCCTAAATCGCCACACCTAAAACTCTATTTTAATTTTTTATGCTCTTATATTTAATATTTTTTTGGCTATTTGGACCGAACCTGATAAGCAATCCAATGATCCGATCTAGATTTTAAAGCACCAGTTTGACCATAGTTTACTCTTACTCAATAGCATTCAAGATTTTTTAAAACGATTCTAAAGTATGTTTTTGAAAATAAATTTAAAAGACTTGTTTTTAAAAAAATAGTATATTTTATTTTTAAAATTTTCAAAATATATTTCTAATTGTCTCAATATTATTCTCCTTCGTTATTTTGGTCATCATTGTAATACCTTAATATTGGTTCATGACCAAATTACATACATTGGATTTTTTTCTTCATAGTCAAAACAATTGGCTGCCTCTTGTAAACATGTGCACAAAAAAATATACACATAAACACTTCATCTACTTTAGTTTTAGCAAAATCCTAACCAAATGTATTTCTTATTGAGTTTATGGTGCTCCATTTACTTTGGCCCGTGTTTTTCCAACAAATAGAAATTAATAGTCACTTTTTGGTCTATTGAGACATTGCCATTCCACACATTACGTACTATAATCTTGTACTTTATAACATCGACATTCGTGTCCATGGTTTTTTGCACTTGTCAATGCATTAAGAGTTACTGCAAACTTAAATATACTTGTGAATAATTTTTATATGATATTTTACTATAGGGATTATATATAAAGAGACCATTTACGTTGATATAATGTGGTCACAATTCCTTGCAACTATTTGATGTGAAATTTGGTAGTTTGGATGTGTCACAAAGTTCGAGAAAATTTCTTTTGAAGTTTGAGCTTGGGCAATGCAATAATTACAGCCATCCAATTTTACATCAAATGGTCAAGATTATTATGACCACCTTGTATCAAAGGTAAATAATCTCATTTTATACTTTCCTCTTACTATAAAAGCATTTGTTGGGAGGTACGAGTTTAGTTCAAGTGGAAGGTTTTAAAAAGACAAGAGGTAGGTCCAAAAGGACATTATTGGAAATAAAGAGAAAAAATATGGGGATTTATGACCTCACTGAGAGTATGACCATTGATAGAGTAAAATGACATACTAAGACACATATAGCCGACTTCAAATAGTTGGAAAAAGACTTTGATGATGATAAATATACCAATCCTTTGTTTCTAAAGTGGATATTAAAAATTTCAAATAAAAAAAATTGCAAAAGTATCTTTTTTATTTAAAGGAAAATTAAAGATAACACCTGGACCATATTTTCTAGGTATGCCCTTCCTCAATACTTTTTAAACCACACTATTATTTCCAATAGTATTTATTTTTGCATCCACCTATGGATGAAAAAGAAAATTTTTTTGGACAAAAATAACCCTATGTATTTAAGAAAGTTTCTCTCAAAATTTCAAATATGAGATAGTTTTATCCATCAAAAAAGTTGGGATAATTTCTCTCTCTAAAACTTAAATTTTGACATAGTTTCTTTTTCTAAAGATTTTGAGATAGTTTCTCTCTAAAAAATTTCAATTTCAATTTTTTAAATAGAGAAACTATATTAAATAGAAAAAAAAAATATATAAGGTTGAGGCCCAAAACAATCAAATTAAGGCACACCTTAAAAAATTAGTTGAAGAAGTTGTTTCGATGTTGAAAAACACTCAAATTTGGTTATCTTGACCTTGAGATACGTGGACATAAAAATAGACTTCAAGTGTGGAAAATATAGCATCTTGTAATGCATCGTCTAGACTGTTAATTTTCAAGATTTTCAAGTGTTCATAAATCTGCTTAATATACAATATTTGTTAATTTATAAATTTATAAATTTATAATTTAAAATAAAAATAAAATTTCAATCCATTATAAAGATTTTCAATGCTGAAGCGAAATCTTTCAAAACTATTTAAAGGTACTCCTCCCTTTGATTGTCTAAAGCCTCAGTCTTGTACAAACCCTATCCTATTAAATCTACATAAGATATTTTATTTTTAAAAAGATATTTTTTTACATTAAAGTTGGATGTAAAAATAAATAGCAAAAAAGTCTGTAAAGTAATTTAAAAAGTATGGTCCAAAAAGTATCAATAATTTTCTCTTTTTTTCTTTATAGACCTTTCGATCATTTTTTTCTTTTTAACAATTCTCCACATTTACTTAAAGTGGCAAATGGAAGCTTATTAGTGGCAAATGGAGGCTTATTAGGCTTTCCCCAAAAAGGCAAATACTGTGTAAGGCGCCTGTCCTCTTGTCCCAGTGTTTCAACAGCCTTCCTTGACTTCCTAAAATGCTTTTGACTCTTGAGCGTGCTCCTGCAGGAGAATTGTGTATGTCTACTCTCTTAGGTAGAGTACCCACTTTACAGAACCTTTTTTCTTTTCTTTTTTTTGTTTTTGTTTTTTTGTTTTAATTGAGGTTAGTGTATGAGTAGAAGAAATAAAACTCTACAATTTGGATCCTAAAATTAGTCCTAGATGAGGTTTTACCCGAGCGAGTACATAAGCTGTACACTCCTGCGGAGAGCATAATATCCTTTGGCTTCTTTTTTTTTTCTTCCTTGAAGTCGTTATAAATTTAATTAATTCTTTTTTTGACATTTTTTATTATTTTAATTAATAAGTTTGATTTAATTTAATATATCCAAACCGTGGGATCATGTGTTCAATGCTATTCATTTATCCCAAGATCGTTCCTCTTAATTCATTATGTAACTTCATAATCTACTGTTGTCACCTTTCCCACTCTTTATAAACCCAAATCTCTCCAATGGTTTCACACCCATAATGCCTTAAATCATTTTTCCGGCTATGAGCCAATCATTTTCCGGCGATAGACGATAAATTTTCAGCGATATGTTGATCATTTTCTGACAATCCTTAATAGAATTCTCTTCCATTGTGGAGATCAGCCAACTATTTGTAGGAATTCTTCCTAAAAGGAAATCTCATCGAGTGAAGAATAATGGATGATTTGTTCGATCTCGACTTGGTGCTTGAGTTCCCAGCCACCGGAGTTGAGCTATTCGGTGAGATTCGGGCGCCCTAAATATGTGTGGATAGTTTTCACAGGTGGCAATGGATGATGGATCATCGTTTGTGTTGGTACATGTGTGTGGCCATGAGGCCTTTAAACGTGCAATATTTTTCTCCTTTATAATTTAATGTTTTATCACTGAAAAAGAGAGGCTTCTTAGAGAAAGGATGTGCCGTTATTTAACGGCTAGAAAGTAACCACCCATTTCCGAAGATTATAAGGACACGTTTTTTCAGAGATATCAGGGGGAAGCCGAACATTGGAGAACGGCCTCCTCCATCCCTCTTTAAGAAGGGTTTCATAGTCATGGAGAGGTGCAGAGAAATTTACAGAGTTGTCATATTTCTGTTAAAAGCCTGGTCTTTGCCATCGATAATCTAAAGACGCTGCCCCTAATCCTAGGAGTGGGTCCATCTCTTCTCTCAAGTTTTTTCAACATTGGTATCAGAGCCCGTTGTGGAAGCGTAGTGGGCTCATAACCTACAGGTCCTAATTTTTTTTTGGTATTTTATATTTTATTTTTTTCCTGAGTTTAATTTACAGTAACTTTGATATTGTCACGTATATCTTGCTGTAAATTTTTTTCTAACATTAAATTTAATAGTCTGAATTTATTTATTTATTATAAATTTCTCTCTCTTAATTTATTGCTCCTCATTTGCGATTCAGTATTTGTTTTTACTGGTATTGTTGGTTATAGAATATTTTCTCTTCGTAAATTCTTTTGTCATATTTTTTCTCTCTAGATCACGTTTGGCTTACGTGATCATAGCGTACTCGGATGAATCCTCTGTTTAATATTTTGTAGAGAAAAGTTAAAGAGATAGAGACGCTAGAAGAATCATCAAACGAATAGGAGGAGAGAGAAAATAAGTTTAAAGTTGTTGTAGAAGAGTTATCTTAACTTAGCATATGCCTCAATACTAGGTTCTCACTACGCCTCAATATTAGACTCTCTTTCTAGAGTAGGAACAAGTTGTATAGTTATTTTTTCTCAGATCAAGTTGCTGATACAGTACATACTTGAGTCCATGGTCAAGTAATAGAAAATAAGGCAAATAATTCGTTTCTCTATTTTCTAATAAAATTAATAATAATAATAATAGTAATTTGTAAAGAACGTTAAAAAATAAATAAATAAATAAATAAATAAATAAATAAATAAATAAATCTACTCTATGCAAGATAGCTGAGCATCTAAATTTACGTATTGCTATATACTTTTTTCCTGACCATGGACTGCTGAAAATTAGGCAGCTGGCATCTTCTTTTTTCTATCTTTTTGTTGCTGAAAATTAGTGCATATTATTATTATTATTATTGAATCTTATTATGCACGTGCCAATTCTATTGGAGTAAAGGCTTACATATTAATTGCATATATTTATTTTATTTTTTATTTTTTTGACCTATAATTTAGGGATATTTTATTTAAATAATAATTATCACTGCATTGCATAATTATCCTATGCTTTGGTCTCTTTAAGTTAGAAAATTTCATGATCTTGATTTTGTGAATTTTCATTCTTTTTTTTGTGATTATGCAACGCCACATGTTTTGTTGAAAAATGTTAAATATCATTGTAGACTCTCTATCTTGTGCTAAGATATATTCACATATTTATGAAATTATTCTTATACAAGATTTGACATAAAAGTAATTGTTGCTTTACTTTATTAATTTTTTGTTGCATCACAGCAGTGCGAACATAAACTGTTCGAGAAATTTTTTCTTTGAAGTTGCAACTCACTAAGAGTCGGCAAACTTATTGATTTAGCTAGCAGACAACCTTTTCTTAAACACAATTAAATTTGTTTTTGAACTTTTAGGTATTATCTAAAAATTTAAAATGGCATCTAAGCTAGTGATGTTAGGATTATCCAAACTTGAAAAACTCGATGGGACCAATTTTTCTACGTGGATTGGATATATTCTTTTTTAAGATAGGGTAGATTATATTCTAGAAATAGAATCATCAGTTTTAGAGCCTAATGCCAATGGTCAAGCTAGAAGGAGACTTGAAAAATGGTTAGAAGAAGACAAAGTAGCTAGGACTACTATGTTGAGCTTTATGGAAGATGATTTAATTAGAGTCTTTGAGGATTACACCACAGCTCAAAGCATGATAGGCGCCCTATCTGAAAAGTATGGGACCACTTCTGAGATCCATGTACAATTGTTGTTAGAAAAATACAATTCTTGCATAATGAAAGAAACGAACTTAGTGACCGAACATGTCAATAAAATGACAGTGCTCGCAAAGACCTTGCTGCAACTGAGAATCTAGTCCCCGATCGCATACAAGTGTCCATTGTCCTTAACAGTCTCCTTCCATATTGGGAATCTGTTGTAATTGCATTGAACCATTCTGCATAAAGGATAACCATGTTAAATCTTCTCATGCATCTTACGATTGAAGCTGAGAGAAGAATGAGGAGTAAGTCAAATGAGCTCCACTTTGCCCAAAGTTCATCTTCTCAGTTCCTCAAGAAACCTTTCAATTATCAAAAAATACTAAGTATATGGGAATGAGGAGAAATTTTAAAAATCAAAAGAATAAGATTGAGAAGACCTATTTCTATTGTAAGGAAATTGGACACATCAAGTTTAATTGTCCTAAGCTGAAAAATAAAAATAGGAACCAAAATAACAACCCTATTCGAAATAATCAAAACAAGAAAAAAGACTTGATCTGCGTAATCCTAGAATCAATAGTTGCCGATCATGACCTGAGAAATTGATGGGTCGACTTAGCCTCCACTCGACATATCTCGAGGACCAAGGATAGATTCATAGAATTGAAAGAGATTGCAGCCGGTAACCAGCGGATTTATATGAGAAATAACACCTACTGCGATGTACTAGGTGTTGGTACTTTCAAGCTATGTTTATTAGGAGGAACAAACCTCTTATTGACTGATACATTGTATGCGCCCAATATGAGGCGCAATTTGATTTATGTCTCAAGGCTAGACAACAAGGGTTTTGAAAGGTTCAGATCTGGTCGAGCTACCATTGGGAAGCATTCTAGAGCTTTGGTGTACGGTACTAAAGTTGACAATTTGTACGGACTGAATATTAATGAAAGTTCATCATTTTCTGGTTATATTGATGCTTCTTTTGATGTTTTTATGTATATGGATGATCCATATTTATGGCACTTAAGATTAGGACATATAAATAAAGACAAAACGAATCAAATGGTTAAAAGAGGCTTACTCCCCATTTTAGGAGAAATTGTGTTCAAAACATGCGAGCCATGTATTTCTGGTAAATTAACTAAGAAGCTTTTCCCTAAAGGGAAAAGGTCTAGTGAACTACTTAGTATTATTCACTCTGGTATATGTGGCCCATTAAATGTTAAAACACATAGAGGTATGAAATATTTCATAATATTTATAGACGATTATTCACGTTATGGATATATATACCTAATTAATAAGCAATCAGATGCATTAGAAACATTTAAATAATATAAAGCTGAGGTAGAAAATCAGTTAGGTAGACATATTAAAATTCTTCGAACAGATAGGGGAGGTGAATATTGCTCCGCCTTATCTTCTGAATTTTGTAAGGAGCATATTATAATTCATCAAAGAACTATACCATATACACTACAACAAAAATGGTGTAGCAGAAAGGAGAAATAGAATTCTAATGAACATGGCTAGGTCCATGATGAGCCATTTAAATTTATCACCTTATTTTTGGGGTGAGGCTCTCAACACTGTAATATATATCATTAATCGTGTTCAAACTAAATCTATAGACTTTACCCCATATGAATTATTGACAGATAAGAAACATGACCTTACTATTGGGGTTCTTGGGCACATGTGGTTATACCACCACAAAATAGAGATAAATTACAAAATAAAACTATAAAATGCTCTTTTATAGGCTAATCAAAAAATTCTAAAGAGTATAGATTCTATAACCATGATACTAGATCAATAGTAGAGAGTCGTGATGCTCATTTCTTAGAAAATATAGATGATGAAAATATTTTAAATAAGCCTATTGACTTACATGAAATTGATAAAGATAAGGGTCTGGAAGACCCTGTTTATCAGACTCCCTCTACATTTGGTGAGAATGATTCAATTGAATCAAGTATACCAGATAAGCCTAAAAGAATTAGAGCCCCACCTACGACTTTAGAAAAATTTTATGTATTTATGAATGAAGATAATTACTCTTCAATGAATGAGGATACAATAGATGAACCTCATAGCTACAGTGAAGCCATTAGCTCACATGACTCAACTGAGTGGACTCAAGCCATGAATAATGAACTAGATTCTATTAAAAGAAATCAAGTCTGAGAGTTGGTTGACCTCTTTAAATATAGAAAGCCATCGGTTGCAAAAGGGTCATAAAGAAAATGCTTAATGCAAATGGATCTATTGTGCTTATACCACTACAAAATAGAGATATATTACAAAGTAAAACTATAAAATGCTCATTTATAGGCTATTCATAAAATTCTAAATAGTATAGATTCTATAACCATGATATTAGATCATTAGTAGAGAATCGTGATGCTCATTTCTTAAAAAATATAGATGATGAAAATATTTTAAATAAGCCTATTGACTTACATGAAATTGATAAAGATAAGCGTCTAGAAGACCCTGTTTCTCAGACTTCCTCTATATTTGGCGAGAATGATTCAATTGAATCAAGTATACCAGATAGGTCTAAAAGAATTAGATCCCCACCTACGACTTTAGAAGAATTTTATGTATTTATGAATGAAGATAATTACTCTTCAATGAGTGAGGATACAATAGATGACCCTCATTGTTACAGTGAAGCTATTAGCTCACATGACTCAGTTGAGTGGACTCAAGCCATGGATGATGAACTAGATTCTATTAAAAGAAATCAAGTCTGAGAGTTAGTTGACCTTCCTAAATATAGAAAAGCCATCGGTTGCAAATGGGTCATAAAGAAAAAGCTTAATGCAAATGGATCCATTGATAAATATAAAGCTAGGTTGGTAGCTAAAGGATTTACCCAAAAGGAGGGCATAGATTATGTAGAAACTTATTCTCCAGTAGCAAAATTTTCATCTATTAGGATCATCCTTGCATTAGTTGCATATTATGATCTAGAATTATTTCAGATCGATGTCAAAACAACTTTCTTAAATGGAGAATTAAAAGAAGATATATACATGAAACAACCAGAAGGATATATAATTAAAGGCCAAGAAGACAAAATATATAAACTTAAGAAATCTTTATATGGTCTAAAACAGTCTTCTAGGCAATGGTACTTTACTTTTCATATTGCAATCACTGAAATTGGTTATATAGCCAATAAGTTAGACCATTGTGTATATGTCTGGAATAGTGTGAGTAATTTTGTTATATTGTCACTATATATGGATAATATTTTGATAGCCGGTAATGATATTGGCATATGATTAACCATACCAAATCATGGCTAAATTCCCATTTTGAGATGAAAGATATGGGAGAAGCCTTATATGTATTGGGCATTAAGATAACAATAGATAGAAGTTGAAGACTTCTATGTTTATCTCAAGAAAATTATTTAGAAAGTGTTTTAAAGAGATGTAAGATGAAAAATTATAAGCCCATAGATACACCTGTTTGTAAAGGCTTGAAATTATCACAGAAAATGTGTCTATTAAATGATAGTGACAAAGCTGAAATGAAAAGAATTACATATGCTCAAGCTGTAGGATGCATAAATTATGTCATGTTGTGTACAATACCTGATTTGAGTCATGCATATGATCTTTTAAGTAGATTTCATAGTAATCTTGGGATGACTTATTGACAAGCTGTAAAAAAGATACTCATTTATATTCTGAAAACTAAAAATTACAAGTTGTGCTTCCAAGCTGACAATATAGAGGTTACTGGGTACTTTGATACAGATTTTGCAGGAGACCCAGATAATAGAAAATCAACCTCAAGAATTGTATTCTTCTTTGGTGGTGGATGTGTTTCTTGGTTTAGTAAGAAACAAGGTTGTGTAGCTCGGTATACTATGGAAGCCGAGTATATTGCTTATAGCATTACTACAACTTATGCCAATTGGATTAAACACTTCATAAATGATTTGAAGTTGGATATAGCCGACGGACGTGTTAAATTTTTTTGTAATAATCAAGCCGCTATTTCATCAATTAGAAATGACACATATAGTTCCAAGGGTAAGCACATTGAAATTGATTATCATTATATTTATGATATTATTGGAAAGAATGAAATAATTGTAAGTTATTTGCCATCTTTAGATATGATTGCTGACCATTTAACGAAGGGATTGAGTGCAGAAATATTATCAAAGTATGTAGTTTTGATGGGACTAAAAAATATTTAAGTCAGAAACTCCCAAATGAGATATTTTCTGATGTCTTGGTCATGAGAGGAAAAACCGCATTAGCGTGAAAAACCATGACATGACTTTGGATATTTTTTGCTATGAGATGTATAACCGCACTTGCATGAAAGCCTCATGACAAAAATATGCACATAAATGTTAAATTCATTAAGTGGTAAAGACTTTATGATATTTTAATATATCTGGCCCTCATGACCAAATGAGAGATGTTGGTATGTGTGTGTAGTCATGGGGCCTTTAAACGTGCAATATTACTCTTTCTTATAATTTAATGCTTATCACTAAAAAAGGTAGGCTTCTTAGAGATAGAAAGTGCCGTTATTTAACGGCTAGAAAGTCACCACCCACTTCTCGGATTATAGGGCCCCGTTTTCTCAGAGATTTTAGGAGAAAGCCAAACATTGGAGAACGGCCTCCTCCATCCCTCTTTAAGAAGGGTTTCATGGCCATGGAGCGGTATACAAAAATTTATAGAGTTCTCACAGTTCTAGTAAAAACCTGATCTTTGAGATCGATAGTCTAAAGACACAGCCCCTAATCCTAAGAGTGGGTCTATCTCTCCCCTCAAGTTTTTTCAACAGTTCGGGTTGTGTATGGTTTGCATGGATGTGTTTGAGGTGGGATCAATGGTGAAGCAAATGCCGTCATGTCGGCATGTGTACCACGAGGGTTGCATATACAAGTAACTCCAACAAGATAAATCTTGCCCATTTTGCCGGTTCCGGAGACACAAGTAACTCCAACAAGATAATTCTTGCCCAATTTGCCGGTGCCGGATTCTGGTAAAGCAGTGAACCAACTATGGGCTAACATATCTTTTTTTTTTTTCTTTTAATTTTCATCTTTTTATTTTTGTTGGGTTTGTAGAATTGGTTTATAAATATTATATGGAAATTTATACATAAATAGTTTAATTTATGTGCCATTGAATTCTCCTTCACAACCTCTGTTTGTGTGTGGGCTCACGCGCTTGAGAGAGGGAAAGCTTTATCAAATGAGTAAGAGAGAGTAAGTGTGAAGTGGATAATTCCCAATTTATTTGAAAAGTGGCAGAGAAAATGTATGCAGAAAATAGAGAGAAAGAAGTGTGTACCCAAGAAAAGAAAAGAACAGAAAATTCCACCAGGTTTTCTCATTACTTTGGAATCACCTTCCTCCTTGAGAAAAAGACCAATACATTATATGCTCCCTCGGGAGCATGTCCTGGATTCACTCATGAGGGTAAACCTTACTCGTGAGTAAATTTTTTTGAGTATTTTTAAGACCCTAATATTTGGAAATAACACCTTCTCCATCAGAGTTCCATTCTCATAAAACAGAAAAGAGCAATGACACTATGAGACCCTCTCATACCCATGTGAGTAGGATCTCAAAAGATTACCATTAAATTTCATGTAAATTTCGAGAAAGTTATCACGTGGATGTGAGACTTGATTTTTTTAGAGATCTGTGCTAAATTTGATGGTGATTATTTGGGGCCCACTCACATGGGTGTGGGAGGGTCTCATATGATCATTAATTAAAACCAAAAAGAAAAAAAAGAAAGAAAGAAACTATTCACATGCCGGGTGTATCTACTTAAAATATATCACCATCATCATCCGGGACTTATCCCAACCATTTGGGATTGGTTAAATGAATTTTATTCTACTATTCTGTTCTATCAAAGGTCGTACCCTTAATCAAACCTTACAGGAAATGTCCTTGGGGATGTAATATAGGTTTAAGGTTCATAAAAAGATGTAGCAAAATTTTACACTGGCTACCTAATTTACAAAACTAGTTAATCGTTTCTTTTGATTGTAAAACTAGTTAGTTTTTAGATAATTTAGTGGGGAACACAGGCCCCTACCTGTTTTTCAAATAGATCAGGGAGATAACTTTTTTGAAGGTATCAATGGGTGGTGTTAGCTGGATTGGAAACCACAACGAAGTAACTAAGTATGGGGGTGCTAACACCATGACCCAGCCCCTTTCCTACGAAACTAGTGTAGGTAGAGCAAATCTATAAACACTTGAAAATCTTGAAAATTGATTGTCTAGAAAATGCATTACAAGATGCATCATTTCCAAGACTTGAAATCTATTTTTTCTCATACCTACACATCTTGAGGTTGGGATAATCAATTTGAGGACTTTTGGGCTTCGAAACAACCTCTTCTAGTGAATTTTTTGAGGTGCGTCTTAGTTTGTTGTTTAGGGCGTCACCCTTATATAAAAAATTTTCCTTTACAAATAATCCAAAAAGAAAAATATAAAAATAAGTATTCATGGCCAAAACACTTTCCAATCTTTGACAAAATAATAGAAAGCATATATATATTGCAAATAAATTTCTTATTTTTGGAATTTTTTATAATTTTTTAGATTTTTTTTTAAGATCCCTGAGTTAGACCACCCAAGTCAAGGATACTCAGACTAGCCAAGGAGATGAGTCCATGTCGCTCAGGCAAATCCGAGATGGCTCGCCCAAGTTTTCCCACACTAGTTTACAATGTGCATCTTTCACTAGAGTGTGTTTATTTACATTGTGCCCCCCCACGGGAGCAAGCTATCCCACTATTCAAAAAAGAAGATATGGAATGGAAATAAGGTGAAGTAGATAAAGTCATAGCCGGTAGGTGAGAGCGTCAAACATTTGGAAGGGGTCATGCCATTTGGGTGGGATTGGATCCCTTAAATCCTTTTTCCTTAAAAGTCAAGTTATTGATTTGACTTCTTCTAAGCAGCCATGAAACAAAACCGAATGATAAAACGCACCATGCATCAACTTACCAGGCTCGCCCAGGCCCAGGCCTGTCGATTGGCTGGATACTGAGGCCCAACCTAATCGGCTGGGCTGGGCCGGGCCAGCCAGGGCCATACCACCACGGCTTGAGGGTAGGCTTAAGCCTAGATAGGGTCTGGCCATCATGATAGGCCGCCATGTTTTTCTTTTCTTACTTTTTTTTTTTATTTTTTTCTTCTTTGAATTGTATTTGGCCTGTCTAGGATTGGAAACTGGTTCGACGAATCTTTAGGGCATGACTCATTTGATTCTTGAAAATTAAATTTCAAGTTATTCTTCATTGGAAATAAGGCATATTCAATGATTTTCAATAATTGCTTCTCAAATTACCCAAAAAAATCCTCCTGCTTTCCCCATTTGCACTTCATTTTTAGGAAAAAGATATTCCAACTAAATAAGTAGAAGATTTATTCCCTGAAAATAATATTCATCACCCACAATTATCTTCCCCATCAAACAATGCCCACGTCAAATTCTTCTCTGCCATTGCTAATTTCCATAGACTATCAAACAATAACTCCTCCATCTTCATTCCAAGTGTTGATCAGGAAGACTCTACTGCAGTTCAAAATGCCGTAGTTGCCTTCTTTCACAATGCAGTTCAAAATGCGATAGTTTCTTCTTTCACAATGCTTTTACCTGTAAAGCCAGGATCCCTTGCCCCTTTGATCGCAGGCCATTTTTAAGATTATCCTCTAATAGTTCCTCTAGCCTTGACCTCCCTTTCTCCTCGGATGAAATTAAGACTATCGTATTTGGTCTTCCTAGAGACTAGACTTCTGGTCTTGATGGATTCCCAGCCTTCTTTCAAGAATATTGGGATATTTTTAAAGACGACTTCTTAAGTTTCTTTCAAGAATTCTATAACGACGGGGTGGTTCCTAAAGCCTTAAGCTCTACATTCATTGCTCTCGTCCCAGGAAACAAAGTTTGAAATCCCTGTAGGATATTAAGCCCATTAGTCTGCTTTCTTCTTCTTATAAAATTCTAGCCAAGGTTTTGGTTAATAGACTTAAGAAGGTTTTGGGTGAAGTTATCTCTGGTCCCAAACAACCTTTATTCAGGGAAGACAAATCATGGATGGTACTCTTGTTCCCCAAGAAGTCTACTAGATCTTCGGAGAATAGGGGAATCTTCCTTAAAATTGACTTTGAAAAAGCCTATGATATGGTGGAGTGGGTTTCTGGAGAGAGTTATATATTTAATGGGCTTTACCCCTAAATGGAGAAGATGGATTTTGGTATGCTTATCTTCTGCCTATTTCTTGGTGCTCATAAATGGGAAGGCCTGTGGCTACTTCAAAGCAACAAGAGGCCTTCAACAAGGAGACCCACTCTCCCCATTCTTGTATACTGTGGCTACTTCAAAGCAACAAGAGGCCTTCAACAAGGAGACCCACTCTCCCCATTTTTGTCTACTGTGGCTACTTCAAAGCAACAAGAGGCCTTCAACAAGGAGACCCACTCTCCCCATTCTTGTATACGCTGTTTGCTGAAGCCTTTAACCTTATGCTGGATGGGGTAGTTCATTCTAGTCTGCTCACAGGCCTTCTGGTTGCTCTTGATGGCCCTTCTATCTCCCATCTTCAGTATGCTAACGATATTCTTTTGGTGGTTGAAGGATACTTCTCCCAAATTAGAAATCTATGGCTTTTCCTTAAATGCTTTTAAGTCGTTTCTGGTGCTAAAGTGAATTTGCACCAAACTTCCCCTTATAGGCATTAACTCTTCGAAAGAAGAGATTCATGACTGAACCTCCTAGCTAGGCTGCAAAGCTGATTTATTGCCTATTAACTACCTTGAAATTCCTCTTTCCATTGCTCAATAGACCCCTGTTATTGATAGATTCCAATTTCAACTTGATGGCTGGAAGTGCGGGTTTCTATCCCCTAGGGGGAAGAGTCAACCTCATCAATGCCACTATGGCAAATTTGTCCATCTATTTCTTTTCTCTCTTTAGAGGTCCACAATAAATTATTATGAGCCTTAAGAGAATGATGACGAAGTTCCTATGGAGTGGAACACATGACAAGAAGAAATTTCGTTTCGTTAGATGGCATATTGTTTGTATACCAAAAAAGAAGTTGGACTGGGTATCAGGATGCTCAAATCAGTTAATGAGGCTTTTCTCACTAATGGTGGTGGAGGGCCTCATGTTCTCAAAGACAATTATGGTTACAGTTCATTATTGCCAAATATGGGTGGGACTATAGCAGCATGATTCCTAAAAAGCTCCCAATAAATAGGCATGCTTCTGCAGTTTGTAAAGGGATTTCTTCTGTTAGACTCTTGTTCTTGGCCTACTGTCGAGTTCTTGTTTGCAATAGTTCAAAAACCCAGTTCAGGCATGCTAAATGGCTATGTGATAACCCATTATCGCAGTACCCTGACTTGTTAAATGCATCCCTAAAGACCTTATCATTAGTGATGTTTCAAATAGGCAAGGGGAGAATATTAGTTGGAATCTGTAACAATCCTAAAAATTTACAAAAAAAAAAAAAAAAAAAAAAAAAAAAAGAAGGGAAATGATGCTTTTAATAGGTGATGGTCTGATTGAGTATGATGGTCCTTA
>NW_006499905.1:1595572-1635044 GCF_000471905.2 Amborella trichopoda | reverse complement strand
CCGATTCCGATCCGGATCGCCGATTCGCCGATCCGGATCGCCGATTCGCCGATCCGGATCGCCGATTCGCCGATCCGGATCGCCGATTCGCCGATCCGGATCGGTTTTTAAAAAGCCCGATCCGGGTCACCGATCCGGTTTTTAAACCATTGCATGTGACCCATCATGTACCAACATGGTGTACGTGGTCTTTGCGGGCGAGTAAGAGAGAGCATTTTCCTCGAATCTATTTATGTGCTTTGTACGTGTAAGAGAGATTTTTTTCAAATCAATAAGAGAGAGAAAGTGTGGTGGATAAATGCCGAATTTATTTGAAAAGTGGAAGAGAAACGCATCACAAGAGGAAAATACAAAGAAAATGTCCACCTGAAAAAACAAAAGCAAAACGTCGTCTATGATCATGGGCAAGTAAATTCCACTTACTGCTTTAGAAGGTCCCCAATTCTTGATAAAAAGGCCAATAGATTATGTGCTCCTTGGGATCATGTCCTGGATTCAATCGTTAGGCTTAAATTTTTTTTTTTTTTTTATTTAAAAAGTATATGAGATTATTTACTTTTGACACAAAATAGTTACAATTAATCTTGACCATTAATGAAATTGGGTGGTTGCATTTATTTATTTGACCAAGTTCAAAGTTTTAAATAAATTTTCTCCACCTTTGTGATACACTCAAGCTATCATATTTGACATCGGATAGTTGTAAGTAATTGTGGCTTTCATGTACCAAAAGTAAATGGTTTCATTGTATACATTTTCTTTTATCTTTTATAAGTGAAACCTTACCAGCCTTTTTAAAAAAAAAGAGGAAACAAAAAAAGAAAAAAGGAAACATGCTTCATGCATTTTATTAAAATATATCACATCATTTAATTTACTCAATTTAAGGGATTGTTTACAAAGTAACCATTTATATTTATTAAAAAGAGATCACAACTATTCCCACTTATTAGATATCAGATTGGATGGTTTGGGGTGAGTCACGAAGTCCAATAATTTTTTTTGGAACTGTATGTTTATTCAATGTCACTCTTTCAACTACCCATTTGAAATTTAAGGGACGAGTGATTGTTATCCCATTGTATAAAAGATAATGGTCTTTTTTGTAAAAATTTTCTTAACTTAATGGAGACCATCTAATTTTCAAATGGTGAGATATAGTTGCAAAGCACTTTCAAAGTTTTTCTTAATCCAAAAATGGGTAAAGGTTTAATCTAATAATGGGATTGTATACAATGAGACCATTTACCTTTGATACAAGGCGCTACAATTACTTACAATCATCCGATGTGAAATTTGATAGTTTGGGTGTATCACAAGGTTCGAGAAAATTTCTTTTGAAATTTGAACTTGGTCAATAAAATAAATGCAACCACCCAATTTCATATCTAACGGTCAAAATTAATTGTGGTCACCTTGTACCAAACGTAAATGATCTCCTTTTTATTCTTTTCCTATAATTATTTACCATGCATTCATACTCCGATGTTGCCCACTCTTTCCTTTTTCCTATAATTATTTAGTGCTGTCAGCACTCTTCAAGACCACCTTAGGGCAGGGCAAAATAGGAGACTCAATTTCCGATATTTAGGAACTCAAAATCCAATCTTATTTTTCCATAAAGATACCCATGGGGCAGTATCAAAGTGGAATTTTTAATTTCAAATCGAGAAAATACTCGTAGGAAAGTCCGTACTAGGTTTACAATGTGCATGTTTCACTAGAGTGAGTAGGTGCACAATGTGCTCCTGTAGGAGCAGGTTATCGCACTATCCAGAAAGAAAGAAAAGGGATGGAAGGAAACCGGGTGCGAGAGTCAAAGAATTAGAAAAGGCTATGGTTTTAGGAAGGCTATGGTAGATTGATCCCTTATATCATGTTTGCTTAAAGTCAAGTTATTGATTTGAATCATTTGACCTCTTCTAAACACCAATAAATAAACAGAAACCGGATAATATACACACTATGCATCCGAGTTACAAGGTATCTCCCAGGCCTAAGCGCCCCAATTGGGGCAGCACCGCCTGGTCCGGTCAGCCTAGCCCTAAAAAACTAGGGCCTAGGTCACATCTTGTGGCCTAAGGCCAGACCAGGCCCAAGCTATTACAATCGCAAGGTAGGGCCCGACTAAGCCAAAGCCAGGCAACCACGGCAGTACTAGCCCAGTTCGGCCTAGCTAGGCCCTTTTTATGTTACTTTTTGTCTTTTTATATTATTGGATTGTATTTGGCCTAACCTTGACAGAGCTAGGGTTGGGGTTGAGCCAAGGCCTCTTTAGCCTAATCAAGGTCAGGCCAAGCTTCGGCTTGCTATGTAAGGATTAGGGCTTGGTTAGGGCCAAGGCTAGCCCTAACTCAAGCCAAATCGGATTAGAAACTAGGCGATACCAGGTTGGACGATGTTTAGGACACGACTCTTTTGGGATCTCTAGAATTAATTTTCTGGTTATTCATCCCAAGAAATGAGGCATCCCGAGTGATTTCCAGTAATTGATGCCTCAATTGAGGAAGAAATTCCTCATGTGGTCCTAATTTCACCTCATTTTCTAGAAAAAGATATTCCAACTAAATAAGTAGAAGATTTATTTTATGAAAATGAATATTCTTCACCTCAATCATCTTCCCGTCCAACAAAGCCCGCGCCATCTTTTTCTTCAGTGGACCGTCGATCATCTCTCCTTCCTTAAATCGTTCTAGTCTAGTCATTTCTAGTCTAGTCTACCTCTTAAATCGTTCTAGTCTAGTCATTTCCATATTTGTTAAATTTATATGAGGACCGAGATCCTCGAAAATGCATAAGCATGATACGATGTTGGCAAGCAATGCTCAATAGTTTGTATGCATTGACACCGTTCACTTTTGGTACAAAGATATCACAATTGCTTTATGCGAATGTATAATATGAGACCATTTATTTTTGGTACAGACATATTCATATCTACCCATTAGATTTGAAAATTGAACCAGAGAAGACTACAATGTTCGAGAAAATATTTATCGAGCATTATGCATAATCAACGACACATCGTTAGCCATTTGATTTTACATTTGATTGCTATGAATAAGTGTGACTGCCTTGTATCAAAAGTAAATAGTTTCATTTTATATTTTCTCATGGCTTATATAACTATCCCATGTGAAATCTGATAGCTTGGGTGTGTCAGAGAGTTCGAAAAAAATTCTTTTGAACTTTAAGCTTTGTCAATAGAATAAAAAGAGTCACCCAATTTTACATCCAATGATCAAGATTAATTGTGACCATTTATACCAAAAGTAAATGATCTCATTTATACTTTTCCATAATTTTATGAGAGAGTCCATAGTTGTAAAATTATTAGTGGATAATTACCCCGTAGAAGTTGTGGAGAACGAAATTTGTGAGCATCCACAAGACCTCCTTTCCTGATGATGTTAAATTGACAATGGCAAAAGGACTTTACTCAATGATTAACACTCATGTGTAAGCAACCTAGCCAAAGCATATAAATGAGACATACTACATGACTCATACAATGCCATTCGCTTGTGTTTTTATCCACCATCGAATGTAAGATGTCTCACCGATCCAGATCGAGATTAGATCGCGAATGGGCCAGAATCAAAATGATTTCGAAAAAAGGTATTGAATGGATTTCAAAAAAGGTATTGGCTCGGCCCCTACCTAGAAACCCTTGCTATATTTTTCCTTTTTTCTAAAGCTTATTCAATATTTTGTTTAGTCTCCTAAATCACCGCACCTAAAACTCATTCTTTTTCCATTTTCTTTATTTTTAATATTTTGTAGATATTTTGATCGAACATGATCAACAATCCAATTATCCCATCTGGATTTTAAAAGGGTTCCGTTTGTATAGAGCCTAGGCTCTAAACCATCAAATTAGAACCTACCTTCAAATAGTGTCGAGAAATATCGTTTGAGTGTTGAAATTTTTTGTGATAGCCTTAAAATATATTTACATCTATATTTATAAAATTTAAAGCTTCAAAAAAATGTAGATCGACATATCTATAAAAACTTAAATGAAAACTTAAAATCTTGAAAATTGACGGTCTAAAAATGTATTAAAAAATACATTATTTCCAAAACTTGAAATCCATTTTTTTCTCATATCCATGCATCTTGACATTGAGATGATCAATTTCATAATATTTGGGCATCAAAACAACCTCTTCTAGTGAAATCTTTGAGGGAGGCTTTAATTTGATTGTTTAGAGCCTCGACTCTATATAAACTTTTTCCATTTTAAAAATGCTGGTTTTGACCATAGTTTACTCTTCTCAATAATATTCAGATTTTTTTTAAGGGATTGTTTATAAAAAGACCATTTATATCTTGTACATGGAGGTCACAATCATCCCTACTCATTAGATGGCTTGAAGTGAGTCACGAAGTCCAAGAATTTTTTTTTCTTTTTTTGAAATTTATGTCAATTCAATGGCACTCTTACAACCACTCATTTTGAAATTTAAAAGATAAAAATGATTGTGAACTCTATGTACAAACATAAATCGTTTCTTTACAGACAATTTAGTTTTTTAAATGGCTCTAAAGTACGCTTTTGAAAATAAATTTGGAAGACCTTTTCTAAAAAAAATTAAAATAATAGTGCATTTTACCTTTAAAATTTTCAACATATATAATATTTGCGTTCCTTATTTTTGTCGTGATTGTAATACAAGGTATTAGCATTTGGTTCATCAGCAAATTACATACATTGGGATTTTTTCTTCAAAGTTAAAACAATTGGCTGCCTCTTCTAAACATGTGCAAAAAAATATACACACACGAACACTTTTTTTTACTTTGTTTTAGCCAAATCCTAACCAATTGCATTTCTTAATGAGTTTATAGTGCTTCATTTACTTTGGCCCATGTTTTTCCAACAAATACAAATTAACACTCACTTTTTGGTCTATTGAGGCATTGACATTACATACATTACTAACGATAATTTTGTACTTTATACCATGGACATTTGTGCCCATGGTTTTTGCACTTGTCAATGCATTAAGAGTAACTTCAAACTTAAGTACACTAATGGATAATCTATATAATCTATATGAAATTTTACGATAGAAGTACTTGATGTGGCTAAAATCCCGGCGTCCCTTTAATAATAGTGAAGGCCTATTATGTGTAAAGGGCCTAGTTTCTAAATACTAACTTTGATATTAGCATTTAAGACACTTTTATGATGAATATCGGGATTGTCTATAAAGAGACTATTTACTTTTTTTATAAGGAGGTCACAACTATTCATATTCATTAGCTATCAAATGGGATGGCTTGGGGTGAGTCAAGAAATTAGAAAAAAAAAATTGGATCATTGTGTTTAATTGATGATACTCTTACACCCATCCATTATGAAATCTAAAGGACAAGAATGATTGTGACTTCCATGTACAAAAAATAAATGGTCTCTTTGTAGACAATTCTTTAGATGTTTACCAACCTAATGCTAGGGGTGGTAATGGGCTTAGCTAATCCAGCCTTAGCCCAGGCCCAGTCCTGTCCTTAGCCGCCGTGGTAGCCCAGCCCTTCGGTCACATTTTATAGTCTAAGTTTCTCTCTATGAGTTCACCTTCTTCTTTTTTTTTAAGTAATTCAATTTGAAGACAAACCCCTATTTTATCAAATAGTTTAGGAGTTAGTTTCTTGAACGTGTTACTGAGGTGGTGCGGGCGGGAATGAGAACCACAATATGGTAAATAAGGTGTTACTGAGGTGGTGCGTGTGGGAATGAGAACCACACCATAGTGAATAAGGTGTGTAGGGGGGGGGCGGGGCCTTTCTCATAACTTCACCATTAACACACACAAGTTCACATGTTACTCTTAAAAACCCATGAAAATTGCCCTATATATAGCGGCTGTTCTAATGGCAATGGTCACTGCCTGTTGTATTAAGTAAACGAATATAGGCGACCGTTTAATACGCTGGCTCATTATCAACAAATAACGGGCATTTTTTATTGCAACAGCCGTCCCATAATGTTTCTAAGAACACGATATATGTTATAACAACTCTTTAGGCTTGTCAGTTTGTCAAAGAACAAGACCAATTATATTCCCTAATTCTCTGAAATCTTAATTAACAACAAATTAAAATCATTAAAATAAAAATTATATAGATAATCAAAACAGCATTGGCCTATTAGCTCAGTTGGTTAGAGCGTCGTGCTAATAACGCGAAGGTCGCAGGTTCGAAACCTGCATGGGCCAAAATACTTTTTATATATCTCTCTTATCGTTATCATAAAATATATTTTTTATATATCTCTTTTATCATTATCATAAAATATATCTCTAAAATATATTTTTTATATATCTCTTTTATCATAATCAAAATTCACTCGCTTTTATATATCTCTTTCATCCTAATTTTATATATCTATATAAATCTCTTTTATCATAATCAAAAGTCCTATAGGATCATTTCTCTTCTTAATATTATTGTCCAAAGATCTCTTTTATCCTAATCAAATCATTCCTTTTTATATTCGACTTATTGGAGTTCTTTTTATTCTAAACGTGTACTCAATAATTCACCTATGTCGCTTCCAAATTTCAGTATAACTCAGTTCGTCTCTGCTACTCCCATCTAAAAATTCTGATTTTCGAGGAAAATGTGTGATTACTCGTTCTCATTATTCATTGCTAGTAACCTTATTATTCATTAACTTTTTTTTGGTTTTTTTGGTAAAAAAAAACTGTTTTTTCCGCCATGCCGGAGTTTGTTGAGCTCAACTGTGTAGATCTCTCAGAGCCAGACCTCAATAAATCAGTCTCTCTTCTCAAACAGGTAAACAATTCTTTCCCATTTTTTCTTTTTTTTAGGGGCAAATTTTTCTGTTTCCTTTTCTCTTTTCCTTATTTTTTTTTTTTATTATTTATGTTCTTTTGCAGCGATTCTTGTATTTGGCGTGCTTGATAGGCTGTTATTTTCAACTTTTGGTGTATTAGAAATAATTTATTGGTGAATTTCGACATAGAAGAATGCTTGAATCTTTAAGCTATGGTTATAGATAAATTTTGATGGATAATAATATAATATTCTTGTTCTCCTTGTCATGAGATCAATGAAGCTTAATTTTTTGAGGAATTCTGGTTTTTGTGTTTTCCTGCAATTTTGAAGTCAAAGATTTTACCTTTTATTTGTGCAGAAATTTCCAAGTTATTTCTTTTCTCCATTGAATTCTTCCTAAATCCCCTTCTCTGCTTTATATTTTGTTTGTTTTGTGAACCATTCTATTGTTCCAACTTTCAAGGAACAGTTTGTTTCATCATTTTTTTTATTTGCTTCTGTATAGGATTGGTTATGTTTTCTCTGTGAATTTTTCATTCTTTCTTGAATCTCTGTTTTCCTTACTTGATGAACTTTTCTGGATTGTAGTTTGGTACTATTTTATTCCAAGAAGTACCCTAACTTTTTATTCAATCAGGTATTCAATTCATTTTTTTATTATCTGGAGACGAATATTTCAAAGTTATTATTCTTCTTGAATATTTCATTATTGACTCATATAGATGTATATGAATTTGGATGAATGTTGTTCTTTATTTGGATTCAGTAAGTCCCTCAATTACACAGAGAATATGGTGTTGCTTTTGTTCTTTATTTATTTTGTTGTGAGTTCTCTCTCTCTCTTTCTCTCTCTCTCTCTCTCTCTCTCTCTCTCTCTCTCTCTAAATTTCAATCACAGGCATGCTTGGACTGCGGATTTTTCTATTTGGTGAACCATGGAATTAGCCTGGACTTGATGGATGAGGTGTTTTCACAAAGCAAGAAATTCTTCGATTTGCCGTATGAAGAGAAGATGAAGGTTTTGAGAAACAAGAAACACAGGGGTTATACTCCTATGTTTGATGAGACTTTGGATCCTGATAATCAAGTAGGAGGTATCCATTAAGATTTTCCTGTACTTCAGTTATATTGAGCTTTTCTTTTTTTGTCTTTCCCTTGTGTTTTTCTTCTTCTTCTTCTTCTTCTTTTCTTTCTTTACTTTTCTTTTCTTTCCTTTAGGTAGTAGGTTCATTCTATGCATTTGTTAAAGAAAGAGGACAAGCGAATATCTTTTATTGCGCCTTTTGATAATTGAGTAGAAAGCAATTCTGAAATCACATTTGGGGCTCTGTACATGGTGTAAACAGACCTAAAAAAATTTAAAACAAATTCTTGGATATCATTGTTTTGGATGTTCAGGAATTTGACCCTCACTCGGCTATGCTAAGATCACAAGCACAAAAGTAATGTGATATTTGTCACTGCACATATGTAACAAAATAATGTTAAATAGACCAGCACCCAATGCCTAAAGTATGGCATAATACGTTGTGTCCAATCAAGTTTAAAGCTTTCGATATGGCAGAAATTTAATCTTGTGACATTTGTCTCATGATTGCATCTAAGTACACCTCATTGATCATCCACCAATGACATCTCCTAAATTCAAACTAGCATGTTTCTCTAAACGAATGCTGTAGTGAAAATCAAAAAGAATTATTTGAACAATTGAAAGGTTCTTTAATTGTGATCCCCTTACATGGAGTTCCCAACATTGATCCTTGATGTCCTGTTTTCTTGAGGTTCTTTTGGTTGTAGAGTATTTTAGTGTTGGATTGTTATCCATGCTATCCAATTTTAATGGAATTAGTTATTTATAGAAAATTGCTGCTCTTTGTTCTTGAAGTGTTGTATGCCCATTTGCATTTCGGAGATTCTTACGAAATTAGTTTCTTAAGGATGGCCTTCTTACTCTCCTTGGGAGATGATTTTAACATTTCAAGTTAAGATGATACTTCCTTAATGATTGCAGGAGATTATAAAGAAGGATATTATATTGGTGTTGAAGTTCCTGAAAATGATCCACAAGCACAAAGATCTTTTTTTGGACCAAATTTGTGGCCTTCAAAAGGTAATTATGACCGAAGTACCATATTCCTTAGTCATAAATTGTTGTATCAAGGTAAAGATATAATTGCCACTTCATTGTATGACTAGTTTTAGCGGTTGTACTTGGATTCACAATGTATTTGATGGCTTGTATGCCATCAATAACCATACAAATGCAAATGTGAAAAAAGAATATCATTGTTGTCTACATTTTCTAAAATTGATTTCAAGTAAAAACGTGGGATTCAAGTTGTAAGGATGCTTTTAACTTATGATACACATCTGTCATAATTTACTCTTTGAGCATTGAATGTTATAAGCTTCAATTGGTGCCTGTCAGATACTAGTTCGAGTAACTTAGAGTTTTAAAAAAGGTATTTGGCAGTTTCATTTCTTGTTAAGTTGGAAATTGGTGTGTATGAAGTGCATTACATGTTAGAAAGTTCATGCTGTAGTTACCGGAATCTCTCACCCAAGGTCATGATTTCGATTCGGAATCCCGATTCTACGATTCCAGCAAGGATTCTTCATGGAATCTTTTCCTTGAAGGCAAGAATCTCTATTTCTTATTTTAGGAATATCAAGTCCAACACTTGCAGAATATTATTTCTAATGTTTATTGATTCTCGATTCCACATTGTTGAATCTCGATTCTACATTTGTCGAATCTGGATTGCACATATAATGGTACTCTCTCCATCAATTTAGAAGCACAAGCATGGGCCCATTAACTACAAAATAAACAATTCACGGTCTATGAGAAGCATCAAATCAAAAACTCAATTCCAAAGATATCGGAATCTCGACTCCATATATGAAGGAATCTCGATTCTATATGGGTAGATTGCAAATAGGCTAGAAACTTCATTCCAAAGAGGACAGAATCTCGATTCTATATATGTAGGGATTTAGATTCTATTTGGATCTAATATGGATTCCTATAAAGTAGGAATTTCGTTTCTCACAATTCCCCTTGTACGGATGTTGACACCAAAAATAGGGGTCTTCTAGCCAGCCCTGATTTTGCGATTTCGATTACCAAAACAATTTGAAATCTCAGGCGTTTCCAACAACTATAGTTCATGCTGCTTCTAAGGAAAACCATTGAGTCTCATAACATAGAAATCAAGTATAATGCTGTAAACTTAAAAAAGAGTATCTTATAAATTAATCTATGGTGACATGAACTTAAGAGGAAATTGGAGGCCTACCATGTCAGTAATACATGCTGATCTCTGGTATTGTTGAGAGAACAATACTTCCCAGCCAGCCCCATCAACACACAAATGTGAAAATATAGAAGCCACCAACTATGTTACAATGACACATATGTTGGGCACATTTTTGTGTCCAACACGTGTCTCTAAACATCAGACACAGTACTAGACATGGCTCAGGCATGTCTGCAGCATGTCTTGAAAAAATTTTATAAGGCACGTGGCTCTTGGCTTGTCGAACATTGGCTTGCATATCTATTGTTTGGACACAAATGTTACTTTCATTGTTAAGAGGTTACAATCAGTGTTCACAAAATCGAACCGGAACGGTTAACTGGACATGGGCCTAGAAGTGATTTAACCGGCCTATCCGGTAAACCGGCCGATTCAACCACTCTAACCGGACAGGTCCTGAACGATAAAAAAAGTGTTAAAAAAATAAAAAAGATACAAAAAAAATCTACTAAAGTATGAAAAGCATATAGAGAATGTGATTAAAACAAGACACACTCAAATGAAGTTGAAAATTAATGAAAAAATGGATTTTAACGAACCGATTTGTGCCTAGCGGTATTTTTTAAATTTTCTGAAGAAGATAGAAAAATATAAAAGTGAGTATCAATGACCATTTTTTTTTTAATCTTTACCATAATGTAAAGAATATTAAAATAGTGTTAAAAATATCGCCTTGACCAACTCTTTTTTTTAAAAAAAAATGATCTTTTTTTTTAAAGAAAATGATCTTTTTTTTTTTAAGAAAATGAAGAAAAAATTATGTTATATATAATATAGACCCTTGTTTTTGTTTTTATCAATTAAGTAGTAAATGGCACATTGGTTAGTGGTCTAGTAATAAAGGACTTCATTAAAAGAGGATTCTAGTTCGACTATTCTAGTGGGCAAGTAAATATTTTTTGAACCAACGAAATGCATTATGAATCAATTCTTAAAACAATGCTGGCGGTGGGATTCGAACCTTGATTCATATAAAAACTAATCATCAAAGCTAACCAATAAACCATTCTAATGTATTTGATATTAATTTGAAGTAGTATTCTATTTAAAGTTTAAAATACTGGTTGGTCACCAAAACCGGCTAAAACCGGTACCGGCCGCTGGCCGGATCCAATCTAATCAGCCGGTCAGCGGTTAGATCGGCCGGTTTTGCGAACACTTGTTACAATATAATATCACACAGTATGGGCGGATGTGTCATGTCCTAGACACCACTTTACAAGGAGCTTTGTCTGGCACGATATGTCAGTGTCCTTGTAATGTAGATTGCATATTTATTTCACAGTCTTGCATGGTGCATGACTTCCTGTAACTACAGCCATTACTGAATTATCGAAAGCTTGCTTGATTGCCATTGGACTTTCTGGGTTTTGGTTCTTCAAATAGCATATCATAAAACATCATTTGGAAGTAAGTCTACTACCATTTTCTTGATAAATAGTCTCATTTATTTCACCAAGGTGTAGTTTTCAGTGTTCAGGTTACTTGGACTCGGCCCCTTGCCGAGTCGAGTACTAAGTGAAACTTGGGGATGTTTAAAAAAAGCATGAAAACTATGTTAAATTGTAATCAATATATAAATAATTTATATGTAAACTTGATCAACATTTGCATATTTGATTAATGTTTTCAATTTTCTTCCTAAGATTTGTTGCCAAGATGGAGAGAAACTATGGAGAAGTATCACCGAGAATGCCTGTAAGTTTTCCCCTTTACAGAGACTTTGAAGATCTTTTTAAACCACTTGAAGATCTGTACATTGGACTTGTGTTTCTTGTGTCTCAGGATATAATGCAAATTAATACATATAGTAATTGCATGGAGTAAAGACGTTTTCACGGTGCATGTTATTAAAATTCTTGTTTCCTGTCAACATTTAGCCATAGTAAGGTAATACGGTTGTGCTGTTACATTGGCAGAAAACGTTACTTGTTTATCGCTTTCTTACACCTCTATCATACCTTATTTGTCTAATTTGTGCATCCTTTATATCTACCATGATCATTCCCATAGACTCCCTATTTAGTTTATTTTGATGGCATAAAGCATCATTAGTTGCAGAATCTGCTATAGATCAAAGCTGGCTTGTGAGAATCTTGGTTGTCTTAAAGTATATGGATATTTGAAAAAATGAATATCAGTAAGTTAATCTGAATACGAATTGTGTAGTATATGCACTAAGAGACTTCTTGTAACACATGATAAGTGTCACTTAACAACTCCCTCAAATTATGGCATTGATGGAGATCAGCAGCAGTCCACTAATTACTTGCTTTCATCTATTGTTATTGACCAGGTATTCATAACATAATTTTCTTCTATTTATTTTGAAGAATTGAATGACAATAACATCATGTGTCCTATCTCATATATATAATGACATTTCATCTATTGCGCTTTGTCCTGTCATGAACCACATGATTAGAAGGAATATGAATTGCTCTCATGTTATTTCCTTGGATATGGGTAGGAGACAAAATTTTAATCCAAATTAATGTTAGTGCCTTGAGATACACTATGTCATTCTTCACACTTTCAATGGTCGAGTATTTTGATCTGCATTTTTACTTGGGTTCTTTTGATATATATCAACATTTTTGCAAGTGCTCAACATATAGATAACTCAAGTCCAATGTACAGGAAACAATCTTCTTACATGGGATAACTCATATTGAAAATGTGAGATGAAACTAGGAAATTCTTCTTACATGGGCTAACTCATATTCTTAATAAATAAAGCTAATGGTGGAGAAACAATCTTTCCCCAGTGTGGGTCATTTATAAATAAACAAAGAGGAAATACACTCCATTGATTCCATACATCTTACAAGTTACCCATCAACTTAGTATCAGAGTAAGACAGATCGCAAGTCGTCCTTCCTCTGACATAGAAAGCTTCCTGTTTCTTGTACTATATTTGATTTCCAATGATCAGTTTACTGGAATTAATTGATGATGCTTGGTTCATATGGCTGTCCATGTATTGGCTTATTGCTGATTGATCAAAGGCAAGGTCTTATGGTGTAATAATGGAGGAATCCACTTTCTTTTACTGATGAGAACTTTATGGTTTGTTTATTCAAAATCTATTTTCTTGGTCATGACGTATTGCCTCTAATTTTTTTAATCCCCCCTAAAATCTTCAAAATATACTGTGATTCATGTTCTGATCCTGTGATATTGGCCACTGTACTTGTACAACTTCTGCAATTTTTGGACAATGCAGTGAGGATTTTCTTTTACAAATATCTCTTTTGTTATATTCAGTGAGAGGGCTAGGGTACTTGCTAGGCTTATTGCCTTAGCACTCAACCTAGAACCTGATTTTTTTGACAAGCCGGAGATACTTGGTGAGGCAATTGTAACTTTGCGACTACTACACTATGAAGGTACAATATGATTTAGGGGTCATTTTTTTCCATTCCAATTACTAATTTCTTAATAAAGAATTTCACAAATTTTCTAGGGAAAGCTGCTGATCCTGATAAGGGCATTTATGGAGCTGGAGCTCATTCTGATTTTGGTCTCCTCACTCTTTTGGCAACAGATGATGTCTTGGGTCTCCAGGTATATTTTGTCAACTTATGCTTATGCTAATACTTATATTGATCAATAAATTTCAGCAACTACTCTGTCTTGCAGATATGTCGGCACAAGGATGCTCAACCTCGAGTATGGGAATATGTAGCACCATTGAGAGGGTAGTCTTTCAGACCTGGGAATTGTCTCCAGAGAAATTTTTTTATGGCAACTAATGTGGGCAAACTTATACTTGAATCATAGTTTCAACCAAACGCTCTCCATTAATGGTTGAACAAAGCTGATTACATATTTATCCTTGATATAAACATATGCTCAGATGACAAAGCCCTTTCTAACTCAGATATCTATGCCCCTTTACCTTTACTAAGTTTCCATCCAAGACTCTAATCAGCCAAATTCGTTTGTCAAGGGTGTGATCATATTATCTATGCAATTTCCCCTAGCTCTTTTGCATGGTCCCTTATGCGCACCTTTTTAAGGGATCCATTATCTGCTTGAACTTGTTGTGCTTCAAGTCCCTGGATAAACAAATTCAGGTTCAGCAGTTTAGTCTGAGTCATGAAATTACATTTTGGTTGTTTGATAACTGAGCAATAAACAAAGAATTCAAATATGGAACTAAATGACCCAACTCTATGTATGACTGAATACTTTGAGTTGATGCATCGTTATTATTGAATTTGCGTAGTATTTACACGTAATTGGTTTATCGTTACTTGATGGAATTTTGAGTATCGTATTGCATCATAAATATTTGTGAGTGCCATTTCACATTATACATGAACTTCTATCCGATACTCTGTTGAATCTATTATTTGCAGCATCAACTTACTTGAGAGCTACCTAACAACCACACGCATGTCATGTATGTTTAGGAGAATTTCACAAACCACGCACCAAAGCTTGTTGATACGCTAGACATGCAGGTAGACATGGAAATCTGTGCCAACATGTCTGTGGAAATTTTCAACTTTTGGATCTCAAACACAACGTCTGCTTTGTGGACACGAGTCCACAGATTGGAAAACAAGATACACGTGCTATGTTTCATCATGTGTGCCGATATGCCAATGGAGATTAAGATGCATTAGCTATCCGTGGTGTTAATTGTGATGTGCTTCTTGTTACTACAGGCCAAACATATCGTTTAGATGCCACCTTGGCATCATCGTGATGGTGGTCTCGTTTTGTACTTTAAATCTTTCTCAAAATGGTTACTCAAAAAAACAAACCTTCATCATGGTACATATGAAATAATGTATATCCATTCATTATCATGATTATCATGATGCCATACCATGGCATAATCATTCAATATATGTGATCACATCGATGCCTTTTAAACATGATGACACAAAATTATATTGGCAGATCATGATTACCTTATCTTTTAGTAATCCGCGTTCAAAGTTTTTGTGTAGTTGTAGTATTGTGGTATTTCATCTTTTTTGTTTTTTTTCTTCTTTTTTTGGGTGACAAAATTATGACTCTCTCTCTCTTGCTTGATTTCAGAGCATTTGTAGTAAATCTTGGTGACATGCTTGAGCGCTGGAGCAATTGCATCTTCAGGTACATCTCACAAAATTGCTCTGATATGTCTCTGAAATTCAAAATTTTAAGATGTTCAAAACAACTACAATCTCTGAGCAAGTTGAAGTAAATGATAACCTAGTGACAGAAGTTAAATTATACGATAACATGGCTCCTGGTTTACTTGGGAATTCTCACACAGTGATAATCAAACATAGCCCTTAAATGGCGAGGACAGGCTCATGAACATGTAAAGAGTTAGCGTAGGGTTGCATTGACTTTGAGTTGTGTTTCCTTTGAGCATTTCCCTAGAACACAGGTGAATTATAGAGAAACAAGGATACTTATAACTCAGGAATTTAGATACGCCTAAACTGGATGCCTAATACATGAAGTTTTGTTTAAGTCTTCAACACTATAACAGGAATCTCTTGCTTCTTATTCATATGTGCACAAGTTGAAGCCTATCTTTGAATTTCATTATTATGTTAGTATTGCTAGTTTCTGGTAACATTTAAAAGTCAAAAGATGTGTTTTTTCTTTTAAGAGGCTCCTCTATGTATTCTTGTTCAGGTTATATTCTCTTACTTTTGAGTGTTACCTATGATATACAGTTGGTAGTCAATGGATATCTCACCATTCATATAGGCTTTTATCATAGAAAATGGATGTTACTTTTCTTGGTAAGAATGGCTGTATGTCTATAACTGGTTTTATACGAATTTCAATTCTTTATTAAGGAAACTCAGGAGTACTTTTTGGGTAAAAAGACTTGAGGAGTACATGATGACCTTAGAAGGCCCTTTAGAACCTGAGTTTGATTGTAAGACCTTCGTGCAGTTCATTGTGCTGTTTTTACAGGTCTACATTGCATCGAGTGTTATCAAATGGTCAAGAGCGCTACTCTGTAAGACCTCATCCTATTGTACTAATTTCTTGCTTTGCAAGCTTTTAAGGATAAATGGAGAATTTGGAAGTGGTCATTGTATTTATTTCGTTAGCATATGAAGTACAACAATGTTTTGTTCAAATTATGTCTTCTTTGTCATGTTGAATATGCTTTTTCTTTCTCATGTACAACTTCGCAATTCCTTGTTTTGGTGGAAACTCACATGGTTTAAGATATTTAGGATATCAAATTTCCCAATTTTGGCTAGTTACTGTTAAATGGATAGAAATTACTACTTGTCAAGAGATAAGCATAGCAATGACTAGAGAAAACATAGCTTTCTAAATGTAAATTTGGACAGACCACTTGTTCTTGAGTTAGTGGCCTTCGTGATTGCTTTTATCAAGGCAAAACAGGTGTTCTTTTAGTATTTCGTAGCAATAGGAATTTTGCAGCATTTCCCAAATAAATGGGGTTGAGAAATGCGGATTACTCATGAACAGTGTTCAATGAGTACTGTATTAGAAAAATACGTTTCTACTTGTCTATTTAAACTGGGCCTAAGTAACTAGGAAATATATGAAACTGGAATCATGGAATAACTCTTTCAATCACCAAGTCTTAAGATTTTGGTTCTCGTCTCCCTCCCTCTCTCATGTGTGCACCATATTCATGGTTGAACTATGAATCGTTTGGTCTTTGCAGATAGCGTACTTTGTGGAGCCAAGTCACGATTGTATTGTGGAGTGTCTGCCAACATGCAAATCTGATTCTAACCCTCCCAAGTAAGTTGGAGACTTGCATGTACACGTGAATGGCATATCCCAATATTCTCAATCCTCTAATAAATAATTAAGAGAATCTTATCGCAATATTCTCAATCCTCTAATAAATAATTAAGAGAAAAAGATTCTCAAGAGCCTCTGTCAATCATTTCGTGTACTAACTACATGTTATGCATTTCAAAAGATACTTGTCTCTGGATCATTTGTCATTGTGACTCTCATTGGATTTAACTTGCCTTGATTTATCCAGGTATCCTCCTATAAAAAGTGAAGCATACCTGCATCAGCGATACATGGATACGCATGCGGACTTGAGTTCTTACGATCACAAGACCGGCTAAACTACCAATCCGGTCATGTCTCATGATTTGCATTGTTTTTCTACTTCTGTAAATATTGTGCAATATGGCATAATATATTATTCAAACAAATACAATGGTTATTTATGTAAATTTCCCCCTTCTTATGAATAAGCACTATTTATAGTCCCCAAAATAGCATGCAAGAATTCAGTAAAAAAGCTAGACTTGGCCAAATTTACAAGCAATGCTCATCTGGTACTATATCTCCAATTTCATTCATAGTATGCAAGATACGATCCATTAGTCTCAAGACTCATAGAGTTAGATTTGTTAACCTCCACACTTTGCAAAAACTTTCATGAATCCTACACCTCCAATACCTGCTTATGCTAGGGCATTCTCTAGAAACGAATTATAACCTCATTAAGGGTATGGTCATTAATAGAGTAGGATGGCAGAGCAAGATTTGTATATGCGACTCCAATTAATTGGAAAAAAGCTTTGATAATAAGCTTAAGAATCGTTTGGACGAATCATTTAATGAGGAACAAGCTTTCTTTCTTTGCCGTCCACTTGAGCGAGAAAATGGCGCAATTTGGTACGTTCCACATATCGTTGGTGAGCCCCTTCTACGTTCCTGCTTATTAAGAAAATGCTGCCAAAATTGACCCAACTCTGCAAGAAGAAAAAATGTCGATTTTTATATATTTTCAAACACCCCTTATCTTAATGTAGTTGTTTGGCCGTGGAAACAAGGCCTCAGGGTTCCAATATTTTGAGGATCCTTTGTTTCATGAGGAAGCTCTTTATGGGAAGAACTTATCTAGCAACCCCTATTTGCATGTTATGAGGGCAAGTCAGGACACTTCATGGTTGTACAAATATAACTATCAACTATCGCATGTCAGAGATAGGTGGGCCTAGTTAATGATGATATTGATTAGTTTGGGAGCATTTTCTCTCTCTACTAGATCCCCTGAGATATAAAATGGGATAAACCCATTTCTCATATGTGTGTATCGAATTAATGGTCTGTTAACTGGAATATTGGGACAAAAACCCTACAACTAAGGGTGTTGGGCTTGTTAAAACTCGTGTGCAATTTAAGTGTCCCCCTCAACATCGACAAATCAGTGCACGTAAGTGAAATAACAAGAATTCGCACATCATTCATAGATGAAAGGGCGAAATTCGAAACCAAGCATAAGTTGAAAAGCAAAAGACGAAGAAAAAAAATTAGAAAAGAGAAAGAAAGGCAAATATATATATATATATATATATATAGGGATAGCAACAAAATTCACTGCCTCTGCATAAATAAATAAAAGAAGGGGAGGGAAGATCACATCCTCTACCCGGTGTCCTCATGACCGTCCTCAGCTGCAGGTGCAGGACCACACGACTCTATATGCGTACTTGTCTGGATTCCCCTATGCTCTGAAATTGTGGCCAGTCGGTGATCGGGTTAGAGGTAGGGATGGTGGTGGCTGCCTCTTATGAGAAACCTTGTGTGCACAAGAGTGTTCACCGCCCGCCTCCAAGAGATAGCTGCTCAGCAGTGTATTCTTACATAGTGCATCCTCATGAAAGTTGCATCCTAAGCAACTCCCGCAAAGAAAACACGTATCATATCAGTAAAGAAGGAGAAGGAGAAAATCAAGGAAGGAAGACACAGCCGCTCTCCTCGGACACGACTGAGAGTCTCTTGAAGCCTGGCTAGATCCCTCTCAAGGTCGCTGGGGCTAGTCTTGGCCGGTGCCTAACGCACCTCTCTAGCTCAGCTCTCGACTTCTCAACCTCAGCCCTGACTCCCTCCAACTTTGCCCTCATATCATCCTGCTTTGTCTCTAATGCTGTCCTCGTCTCACACTCGGCTATCGCTACCTCCCTCGCCTCGGCCACCTCATCGAGCTCCCAACATAAGCGCTCAAGATCGCCTAGAGTTGCGGTCTCTCCTGCAACGCCACATCACGCTCAATCTCCACGAACCTCTGGGCACAAACTGCATCCTCATGTTGAGCCCTCGAGAGAATAATCTCCTTGCGAGAAGGTTGGTCCACCCCGGATCGGGCAATCCCCATTTGTCGGGCCACCTCCTCTCAATGGTCAGTCAAGGTGGCAACTTCCCTAGATGCAACCTTGTACCTCTCCTCATACAAGGCAAGGGAATACCCTCCTCCTCCTCCTCCTCCTCCTCGCCGATGACTCTAGCAGTCCTACCTCCTCGATCCAGGGGTCAAGCTGTCTCAAGTATGACTCTCAAAGAGGGAGTGATCTCAGAGAAAGACTGAGGCAAACCAAACTGACTACGAACTTGTCCGGGGTAGTATGCCCCCACGTTATCCATGCAAATCACCGCATTATTCATGCAAATCAAATGAGCGGTCATCCTGAATATCCTGTGAAGACTTACAATAAACTGCGGGAACAGGGTCGGCCCTCGTGGGAGTCCGATCGATCTAGGGAAGAAAAAGACATGCCAATAGACTCAAGACCCTTACCTAGTGGAGAAATGCGAAAGCAAAGAGAGGAGATCGTGTAAGAGTAACTTACCTTCCATTAGTGTTTGCAAAATCGAATCGGAACGGTTAACCAGACATGGGCCTAGAAGCGGTTTAACCCGAAATTCCATATTACATGTTCTAGGATATGAAATCAAACACACAACAAATCAATCAATAAACAATTACAAATACTTAAATACAAATAAAATAATCAATAATAAATCTTGCAATATCAAAGTACAAACTAACCTCGTTAGGTTGGAGGTTATCGAATTCTTGTCTAATGGGACGGATCAGGTTATGTGGACTGCCATAATAATTATTTGGTGGCTCCTATCTTTTTTGGTCGAAGCATATTTGGAGAGATACTATGGGGTATGGGCCTCGTATGCATAATATGCTCATAAGACCAGCTCTGCATTTTAGCAACATATGATGAGTAATTTTTGTTTTTTTTTAAAGTAGTCTAAACTATTATGTCTATATCAGATACAAAAATAGAATTTTCATGTATAAGAGTGGTTGAACCACTAAAATGTCTTCACTTGAAAGTACAAGTTTTTTCAAGAGAACGATAAAGATATGTGATGGCTGTAGCACCCCAAGCATATCTACCGGCTTCCTCAATACCCTCAAAGAATTATAAGTACCTCATTGACACTGTTACAACCGATGAATCTGTGAAAATGGTGACACTGATGAGTTAGAGCAGGTAGGCTCGGGTATATCTAATAACTTGCACAGGGGTTGCATCATGTGGCCATGTGTGAAAGTTGGCCTTCAATCATGAGTGCTTGATGACTGTTAAGTTGCTTCCATTGGGGACTATATCCAAATTGTTTTATATGAACTCTCGGATGTCACTAATAGGACGACATGTAACAAGGTCGTCATCTACAGCCAGTCCTAATATCTCATAAACATCAAATAATATGGGTGTCATCTCACCAATTTGAATGTTGTAGTGAAACGAATTGGTCTCAGAATGCCACCTCTCTACATTGGCTGCGACCAAAGGATGATTAATTCGATCCAGTCGGATAATAAATAGAGCACCCAACCCAGACGTGCTCACTAATTAAACTTGCTCATCGGTTAGATGCCAATCAGTGAAATGAAAAGTCTTTTCATTCTAATTTCTTGTTTTTCCTGGAATACAACAAATAAACAACATATGAGTCACAATATATATACATGTACTTCCCGTATGATGTATAAACATACTACAATTTATTGAAAAATAACAAACTAATGGAAAGAGCATATGAATATATACATATACATATACATGTCATTTCCATATAAAAAAGGATGAATGTTCTGGATGAAGCTGCAGCAAACTGGGGTCCTGATGACCTCTTGGGTATCCCCCATCTGGATGGACATGATTCATATTCACTGAAACCCCATATGGTCACCATATTAAATATAAGGTTATATATGTAAATTTAACTGAATAACAAAAAAACAATAATAACATGTTATTATTAAACGGAAAAAATGGTCTATTTTAGACCATAACCTAGTGTTATGGAGCTCTTCAACTCAACTTATAGGTTCTAATACAAGTACTACTCTATCAAAAGAACATGTTAAACATAAAGTTACATATGCAAAACTTAACTGTATAACAAAAAAACAATAATAACATGTTATTATTAAACAAAAAAAATGGTCAATTTTAAACCATAACCTAGTGTTATGGAGCTCTTCAACTCAACTTATAGGTTCTAATACAAGTACTACTCTATCAAAAGAACATGATAATACAAAGGAATGAATATCGAGACATCAATAACTCATAATGCATTTGCATATAGAATCAGTGAAACAATGCTAAGTCATAGATTAAACCTCCAAATAAGTGATCACAAATTTACATATCGAATGAGCTCTCAAATAAATCTAGTCATGAATTATTCTATCCAAAATATTGAAGCTTGTATGCATAAAGTAACTTATTTCCTATGTACTCCTAAAACCACAAGAATTTGCAAAATGTTCAAAGTAAATATGTACTTGAATCATAAATCACATACAAATTTTCATTTTTAAGCTACTCAATCTATCTACAAGAAAAATCAACCCTTTCCTAAGATATCACTAAATCTATCATAAATTTGTACTTAAAACTATCTAAGAGTATCAAAGTTAACACACAACACAATATAATGCAAAATCTAACCAACATTCAAAACAAAGCAACACATCAAATTTCGAGTTCTAAAAACAAATCATGCAATCACAGTTCTGTGAATTCCTCACAGACGCTAAAAAAAAGCCATCAACTCAATACATCTTGTAAAAATTTCGAGTTCTACAAAAACCCCAAAATTCTTAGTTCTCAAAACTCCCAAATTTTAAAAATCTTATAAAATAAAATCGACCCACAAATTAATTGATACTAAATCAATTTCACGAGAAAGAACTAGTGTGCTTGAGTATAAGCCCTAAATCAAAATCTTATACAATCTAAATTTCTAAAATCAACCCACATACCTTTAGTCTGTGAAACCTTCAAAATTCGAGAAATGTTGTCAAAATCCAAAATAAATCCTTAGCTTCACAGAGCTATACAATTAGGTTGTTTGGGAGAGAGTTGTTAGTTGCCTTTGTTTAGCACTCACACAGCATATGTTTAGCACTCACTGAGCATAGACGCAGAGAGCAGAGAAGATAAAATGTTAAAACTATTAGGGTCATTTTCAGTTTTTGAACAAACGAAATGGTTATGATTTCAGTTGTTTAAAAACCGAAAAGGGATAAAACTGTCTTTTTTGGGCATTCACATAGCATAGACATAGAGAGCAGAGAAGATGAATTGTTAAATTATTGGGGCCATTTTTGGTTTTTGAACAACCGAAAATCCTACGAATTCGGTTGTTAAAAAACCGTAAAAGGGTAAAACAATCTTTTTTAAAAATTTTCGTTATGAAGTGAAAAAAAACAGACACTCAAGTAACAATGGAAAGTATTTGGTATTTTGGTAATAATGAAAGGTATAACGGATATATACGTAATTTTCCCTAAAATATATGATATGGATATTGTGAATTTTTTCGGTTGAGAGATTACACTCCACAAGCTTAACCAAGTAATATGATTTTGTCACCTTTGTGCAAAGAAGACCTAATGAACCACTTTTTTTTTTTTGACCAATTTTCAAGACTTTATTGAAATGCTAAAAGAAAATTACATCAGAATAAACAGTAATAGAATCAAGACCAACACCCCCTTAGCCAAAGAATCAGCAACCTCATTAGCCTTTTGAAATACATGGGAGAAAGATAAGGAAGCTGAGACATCCAAAATCTGTAGCCACAGAGACCGAAGTTCCCAGGGAACAGTTTGCTCTTTCCTACACCATTTTATGACGTTCAAAGAATCCCCTTCAACAATACAAATGTTCCCCAAGTTGCGATGTACAAAAATAAACAATCCCCTGTGTAAAGCGCTCATCTTTGCAAGATTCGAAATTGCCACACCAATAGGTCCTGTATAGGAAAGAATAGTGTTCCCAAATCTCAAATAATTCCCCCAATACCTGCCGAACCTGGATTACCCATTGAGCTACCATCAAAATTAATCTTAAGGCATCCAAAGGGAGGAGCACACCATAAAGCCTTAGATCTAGCTTTTCTCACTCCAAGTGTAAAAAGATTGGAGAGGTTGGACATGACATCCAAATTGGTAATTCTCCATCCCTCCTTGGTCACAGAAAGAGAATACCAAATAGAATGTTGAATTAATAGAACGGCATTTTGGAAAGGTAAGACTACACCTTCAAAAGTCCTTATATTCCTTTCTTTCCAGATTTTCTACAACATCATATCCTACTGCAATCTTCCAAACAATTCTCCCTGTCTTAAGAAGAAAGGGCATTGAGAATTGTGTGAGCATTTCAGATACCTTCTACGACATAACCATAGAAACCCCAACCAAATTAAACAATCAGTGCTAGATCCGGGAGGAGAAAGGGCAATGCATCAACAAGTGTGCAACAAATTCCCCGTCTTGTTTGCAAAGTAAACAGACAATAGTCAAAATCTTATCTCGCTTCATAAGGTTATCAATAGTCAAAATTTTGTGTTGTGCTACAAGCCAGATAAAAAGCTGAACTTTATGAGGAATAGGCCATTTCCAAATATAGATAATCTCAAGAAAGGACCACCTATAGCGATCATAGACAAAACAAATTGTAATGGGATTTTACTGAGAAAATACCATCACTCTCAATCTCCCATACCATCTCATCTACATCATCATGTAATATATAAACTTTTTTGTAACAATTCCATCAAGGCATACCATTGGGAGAAAATAACATTATTCAGCCTTCTATATCTAAGATTGATATCCCCTCTTCTTTCTACTACATCTCTAACAAATAAATCTGGTTCAGCGACCACACGAAAAAGGTCATGGAAAGCAACTTTAAGGGTGAACATTCCAATGCACTTATGATGCCAAAATAAGGCCTGCCTGCCATTGCCAACATTCCATTTAAAATACCCCGAGATCATAGGTCTACAATTATAAGTGGCTTTCCAAGTGTAAGAGACATCCTTCCCTCTACCTCCACCAAGCCATAAATTGTGATTGTCCATCGCATATTTTGCGAGAAGCACATTATACCAAAGATGATCCTTACCCACCATTTACACAGTAAAACCTCATTAAATTTCCTAATATTACAAATACCAAGGCCCCCTTCACGTTTGGGAGTACAAACCCTTTCTCATCAGACCAAATAGAACTTTCTATGCTCTTTCCCTGATCCCCAAAGAAAATCTCTCATCATTTTCTCTATCTTTCTCCCCACTGAAGCTGAAATTTGGATCAAGGACATCTGGTATACAGGTAAGTTGGCTAAACAGGAACGGAGCAAAGTTACCCTACCACCAAAAGATAAGTACTTGTGCTTCCATAAATCTAACTTAATTTGTATTCTTTCAATTACCTTGTCCCATACAGCAATAGGGAATTTAGAATATGAAATTGGTAGGCCCAAGTAGAAAATAGGAAACAAACCCACCTTACAACCCACCACTCTTGCAAGATTCTCAGTCAGCCTCTCTCCACAGTTAATACTCAGCAAAGACGACTTGTGAAGGTTTACTTTGATCCCCAAAACCACTTCACAAATTTCAAGGAATCTTGTGATATTTTCCAGCTGTTCTACTTTAGCATCACAAAACCCAAGTGTATCAACCGCATATTGGAGATGAGACACAATGATATCAGAGTTTGCAATTTGGAAACCTGTGAAGGCTCTACTCCTCTCAATGTTACTAAGCATGAGACTAAAATATTCTGCATAAATGGTATAAAGAAAGGCAATGGAGGATCACCTTGGCGAAGTGCCATAGAGGCATTGAAAAAAGCAGTGAGACTTCCTTTGAACAAAATAGTGAAGTGCGTAGAAGAAAGATACCCATAAATCAAGTTTCTCCATCTATCACCAAAACCCATCAATTTCATAACTTCTAACAAGACCCCCCACTCCACCCTATCATAAGCCTTCTCTATGTCCAACTTTAGCATAACACCTTCCACTTTACTGAGGACACGAGAGTGAATGCATTATTGCGCTACCAGAACACTATTGGTAATCTGTTTATCCTTGATAAGCGTCGACTGAGACTTTGAGATGAGGAAGGGAAGAACTTCTTTAATTCTCTCAATAAGAATTTTGGCAATAATTTTATACGTACTCGTAAGCAGGCTAATATGTATGATATCAAAAAGCTCACTGATATTCGATTTTTTGGGAATTAGAGCCAAAAAGGTAGAGTTAATACCTTTAAAGATCTGACTCTCAATAAAGAACTCTCTGACCATGGTGAGTAAGTCCTCATTCAAAATATCCCAAAACTTTTGAAAAAATACCATAAAGAAACCATCTGGACCCAGTGCCTTATCCCCAGCCAAGGCAAAAACAGCATTTTTCAATTCCTCCATAGAAATGGGTCTCTCCAGGTGACAAGCTTGGTCCCCTTGAAGCACCTTAAAGGGCACATTGGGAAATCTAGGACTCAAGAAAACCTCTCTAGAAAAAGCCTTCTTAAAATGGTTCACTGCACCCTCTTCCATGGCCACAAAGTTCTCAGGATCTATTCCAAGGATCGTCAATCCTGAAATATCATTTTGTCTTCGCCTAGAGGAGGCAATCGCATGAAAAATTTTGTATTGAGATCGCCTTCTTTCAACCACTTATTCCTTAAACGTTCTTCAAATGAACTTCCTCGATCCTACGTAACTCCTCAAGCTCCTTCAATTTCATATTCCTATCAATAATCACGGCCTCAAATAATTCTCCACTATTATGCAGATAAGACTCTAAGCCTTCAATATTCGCAATGACCATATCAATCTTGGCTTTAATATCTACCTTATTCATTCTCTTCCAATCTAGCAACTTATGTTTAATATACAATAGTTTTTTGTGAATTTGGAAATCCATCTAGCCAATCACCACCGTATTCAGCCAGGTTCTTTTAATGATTTCCACCGCCTCTTTTTCAGCTAATCATCCCACCTCAAAGCGAAAAGGCCTGGGCCCTCCCCTCAGACTTCCAGTATTTAGAAGAATGGGGACGTGATCTGAGGAGAGTCGTACCGTTGATTTCACAAGGGCTAGTGGGTAAACTTCTAACCAATCAGCAGCCACAAGAAATCTGTCCAATTTGGACATTGCAAGATTACTTACACTATTATTAGATCAAGTAAACTTAATACCAACAATAGGTAGGTCGAAGATTGCATTGGTCTCAATGAAATCATTAAACTTTCTCATAAAAAAATTAATTGGGTGACCTGCTAAACATTCATCAGGCCACCTAATAAGGTTAAAATCCCCCCCCCCCCCCCCCAATGACACCAGGATATGGCACAGACTGAATTATAGAATGCATGTCAGAAATAAAACCATCTTTCAAAGAAGAAGCATTTGGCCCATAGACATTCATAAAGGCCCAAGTAAAATCCAAATTAAGACCCCTAAAACCTAACAAAAGTAAATTATCTCTGATAATGGTCTCAAAAGAGGAGAGAACGTAGGATCCCAAAGAATCCATAGGCCTCCAAAACTACCCACTGCATCAATATTCCACCCACTAATTTTACTAATTTATGTATCAGTCCCTCCAATGGTTGCTAATTGATGTTGAGAGGATGTGACTAATGGCTCAAAAAATGAACTCGAGGGCATGAAATTAATTGGTAATTAATTTAGGTATGTTAATCTTTCCAATCCATGCTTTTATAGATTATTTTATTGTTTTTTGTGCGTATTATTTTTCTCGCAAAGTAGCGTGCTTCATGCAAGTTGTGCATCTCAAGTGGGAGTTGGCGGCAAACTATCAGTGAATGTGCATCTCAAAAGGTAGTTTGGGATTTTTATTTATGACTTTTGTATTGTTTAATTTTTACATTTATAAAAGATAATATAATATCTTTTAACAAAATAATTATATTTAGAGAAAATTACATACATATCCGTTAAAGTTTACGTTATTACAGTTATACCAAATAGTTTCCGTTATTACACAACTGTCCGTTTTTTACCTTTCATAATGCTATTTTTTAAAAAAGATAACTTTGCCCTTTTCGGATGTTCAATATTCAAAACTGTGAAATTTTCGAATGTTCATCAATTTACTATTTTCGGATGTTCAACATCCGAATTTTTCATATTTTCGGATGTTGAACATCCGAAAATAGCGCGAACAGTGTATTTCACTTCGTCTTCTCTATTTTCTGCTTTTTTGTTCATTGTTTCAGAGTGCTTTGTTTGTGAGTGCTTTTGTGCGCCTATTTGATCTTTGGTAAAGAATAGTAGATAGTTCTTAGATATTGATTTTCAACAGTGTACGTTACATCATTTCTTGGATTTTGATGCAATTTCACATAGTGAAGGTATATGGGTCAATTTTTTATATTTAGATTGCCACCTGACTTTTTGTTAGGGTTTATACTCAAGCATACTAGTTATTTCTTGTGATTTGGGTATAGATTGATTTAATTTGTGACTCCATTGTGATTGAATTAGATATTTAAAATTTCGGGCTTTTAAGAACTTGGAATTTTGTGGCATCTGCAGAACTATAAATTACTTAAACTTGGGGGTTTATACTCTTAGATAGTTTTAAGCACATATTTATGTTAGATTTAGTGATATTTTAGTAAATTGTTGATTTTTGTAGTTGATAGATTGAGTAGCTCAAAAATTAAAAATTGTATGTGATTTATGATTCAAGTACATATTTACTTTGAATATTTTGCAAAGTATTTAGTGAGTAAATTTACTTCGAACGTATAATTGTGAAATGTATTTATCTATAATCTTTCTTGTTAACTCAAGAAAAAGTTGTGTATTGATCCTAGGGATGTTTATCATACATAGAAAGACATTTCTATGTATGAATCAATGAAACATTTCATAAAATAGCACCATTTACAGATTAATCGAGTACTTCTTTTTTTGGATACTTGTCAAATAGGTCATGTGATTCCGATTTTTTATCACTATAATTTGTCTCATTAGGATTGATATTCATATCTATAGTTAGGAAATTCGTTTTCATGTCTCTTGTGATCCTGATCCTTTCTAGTTGATCTCTGATTGTGGTTGTCTTATCAGACAAATCCTATATATTTCGTGAGTAGATTTATGATTGAAGTATATATTTAATTTGAATATTTCAACATTGTATGTGATTTATGTAACTTATATTTTGGATAGAATAATTCGTGACTAGATTTATTTGCGAGCTCATTCGATTTGTGACTTAGCGTTGTTTCATTGATTCTTTATGCAAATGCATTATGAGGTATTGTTGTCTCGAATTAATTCTATTGCATTATCATGTTCTTTTGATAGAGTAGTATTAGGTTATGGTCTATAACACCAGTTTATGGTCTAAAATTTATAATTGTTTTCGTTTAATAATAGCATGTCATTATTGTTTGTTTTCTATCCAGTAAATATCTATATATGTAACCTTATGATTAACATGGTGACCATATGGGATTTCAGTGAATATGAATCGTTTACATCCTAATGGAGGATACCCAGGAGGTCCTCAGGACCCTAGTTTGCTGCAACTTCATCCTGAACATGCATCATATTTTATATGAGAATGACAGGTATGTGCATATATTCATCTATTAATTTATTATTTTACAATAAATTGTACTCAGGTTCAAATATTTTATGAGAAGCACATGTATATATATTGGGACTAATATGTTGTCTATTTGTTGTATTTCAAGAGAAAGAAGAAATTAGAATTTATAAGAAGAGTTATCAATTAAATGAATGGAAAATGTGTCTGGGTTGGGTCACTTGTCTATCATTCAACCAGGCCGAACTGATCATCCTTTGGTCTCAGCTAATGTAGAGAGGTGACATTCTGAGACCAACACATTTCATTTCAATATTCATATTGGTGAGATGACACCAACGCTATTTGATGTATACGAGATATTATGACTGGCTGTGGATGACGACCCAATTACATGTCATCCTATCAGTGACCTGCAACAGTATATAGAAGACAATTTGGGTATTGTAATGGCAACCTGACAAGCCTGAGGCATACATGGTTGAAGGTGAATTTTAGTGAATTGTCACCTGATGCAACTCCTGTTCAAGTTTATAGATATACTCGAGCATATATGCTCTTCCTCATTAGTGTCACCATATTCGCTTATGCATCAGTTTCAACTATGTCAACGAGGTACTTGCAGTTTTTTAAAGATATTGAGGGAGCTAGTACATATGCTTGGGGTGCTGCAGCCCTTACATTCTTCTATCACTCACTTGGAAAAGCTTGCACTTTCAAGCAAAGACATTTTAATGGTTCAGCCACTCTCATACAAGTAACCTTTTTTTTCTGGTATATGACATAAGAGTAATAGGTTAGACTGCTTTCCTAACGTATTTAATATTTGTCGTATCTTAATATATTACAGTGCTGATCGTATGAGCATATTATGCATATGATGCCCATACCGCATAGTATCTCTCCAAATATGCCAAGGGCCAAAAGATGGGAGCCACCAAAAAAAAATCATGGCAATCCCATAACCTAATGCCTCCCATCAGACAAGAATTTGATAACCTCCAACCTAATGATGTTAGTGTATAATTTGATATTGATTACTTTCAAATATATTTAAGTATTTGTAATTATTTTTATTGACCGATTGCATATCATATAACAGGTAAGTTGGAATCCTCATTTCAAGCTTGAGGAGGACATTCCAGATGATAGGCAGCAAGCATATCAAACTGCAATGTGCATTACAACACTGATATTTGACGATATTGTCGAGTCGAACATACCAGATCGAGTACGCCGACAATTTGGAGCTAAACATGGCATTCCTAGAAATCCCTCGGTTGTTAGTAAGAGAGATAACAGACAAGGTGAAAAGCAAGATTGGCGAACTGTGAATGCAAACAAAATCGCTCACTGGTTGTCTCGCCATGACTGCATGATGCCTGAAATTATAGAAGATACTGACAATGGGTTGCCTTTAGAGGAGTACAAGGTCTGGTACAACTTGGTGTCTCATCCTCTAATACATAATGTCACTAACTCACCCAAAAACATATTACAACCTCATATCCAAGAAGAAGAAGATGCGGTTCATGTTCATGAACCACAGTATATAATGAGACCTCGAGGTTATGAGGACCAGTTGGTAGGTTTATATTGACCTATAAATTCTTATAGTACTTTATTTACCTATTAGTTCTATGAAATTATTTAAATATATTAATTATGTAATCTTGTTTGTGCAAGTTAGTGCAGTTCAAGCATCTACAGTCATGTTAGCAGAGGCTCTTACACTTAAACAAAAGTGGTATCCTGAAATTTAAAATTGTGTTAACAACGAGTTTGAAACGTTGTCTAAGTTTGTGCCTGTGGATATGGGTAACGTAGAAGCCAGGATAGAAATTTTGTAATGTCAATATAATGACGAAGGTGTACCTGACTAGGCTGGACATGATGGAGTGGGTGAAAGTAGTCGGGTTGTAGAAGACCTAACTCCATCCACACAATCTGTAGTTGAGGAACCCAGAAGATATAACACAAGAAAGAAACAATATCAGTCTAAGAGAAGGCGACCAATGTAATGGGGTCTTGACCCATGTAATGTATTGGAACACTTGGTCATTTTGACAGTTGAAATGTATTGGTCATTTTGACCTACCCAATTTGTTGAATGAATTTTGTCTTGGTCATTTCTACTTTCGCTCAAGTCTTTCTTTGTACTTTCGTTTAAGCCTTTACATATTAATGGAGTATGTGGCTTGTTGCGTATTAAAATTGTTTAATAATTTGAGTTTCTGAAAAGTATCACTGAGAGGTGAAGACTTGCATGTGGCACATAAGTATTACATTAGGGAAAGTTGAACATATGACAGAAATCATGTGAACTAGGGAAAGTTGAACATGTGATAGGAAAATTGATGATCAATCCGATGTCTAAACTATTTTTGGATGTTCAACATCCGAAAAGTCAAACTTTTCGGATGTTCAACATCCGAAATCATTTTTGGATGTTAAACATCCGAAAAATGGAAATTTTCGGATGTTGAACATCCAAAAATATCATTGTGACAATCCAGGAGCTTCCTAGATTTTGACAGTCACATTTTCGGATGTTCAACATCTGAAAATGTCAAATTTTCGGATGTTGAACATCTGAAAATGTGACTGTCACAATCCAGTCAAATTTTCGGATGTTTAACATCTGAAAACTGGCAATTTTTGGATGTTTAACATCCGAAAATTTGACTACTAAAATCCAGGAAGTTCCTAGATTGTGACAATCACATTTTCGGATGTTGAACATCCAAAACTTTGATGGATTTTGACAGTTATATTTTCGGATGTTGTACATCCGAAAATTTTGACTTTTTGGATGTCCAACATCCGAAAATTGATCAAGGTTTGGAAAAAAATGGATGCATGGACATGAGAATAACACATGGACTTGAAAAAAAAAACGGATGGATGGACATGAAAAACAGATGCATGTACATGAGAAAATAATGGACTTCAAGGTTTGGAAAAGATGCAGTAACACAATTAGAAGATTTATGACAACAAAGAATTCCAATTGCACTAACACAATTTTGACAACAAAAACACAATATTCACTTCATTCATTAATTCATGAAATTCATAATTCGATACAATAATACAATATTAACATCAAGTAATTCACTATATCGGTTCTCTACATGTCCTCCTATTATAATCATCTGCACCATATCGGTTGCACTTCAAAAGCCTGGTGATCGGATGTTTCGTCTCGGATATTCTTCGTTGTTTTTTTGGCGTACCGGTAAGGCGTGTAGTCCTTGATAGCAACATTGTCCAGTTGTAAATACCTGTCAACTCAATATCATCCGGGATAGGCACAAAGGGAGTTTCAAATGCCCTTTTAAAGTATTCCACTATAAAATACTTAAGGCAATACACAGTGGGATCCAAATGCATATGGTTAATAGCCGCAATGACATGGGACACGAAATGCCACTGAGTTGCCATTTTCTACAACTGCATATCCAATGCGTTAAATCGAAAACGTACTTCTTCCCAAGATAATGGATCTCAAACTGCATGTCCATGGCGGATATAACTGCTTGCAAAAATCGAGCATTCATCTTTCGCATGTTAAGTAATTCTTGGGCCTTCGGTACTAGCATGCTGCTCCAAGTATTACCTAACTCCATCTTCTCTTCAAACCTGGTCATCAACTGTATCCTTATTTCTTTACACATTGTAATGATTAGCTTCTCTCGAGCTGATAAAATCGAAGCATTGAAAGACTCAGCCATGTTTGAGGTAAGATGACTGTATCTAGACCCTGAAAAATAGGCATATGCTCAAAATTTGGGGGGAATATTCTTAATCCAATCATATGCTTCCAGGTCGGCACATTGTATATCAAACATTATTTTTTCAAACCCACAAATGGTCGCTTTACGAGCATCCTTCCAAAACAGCATCAGCAATACTTTAATATTTGCTTACCTCTTCATAAAGCCCTTGAAGTTCTCTCCCATATGTCGCATGCAAAATGATAAAAAACAAGTGAGAAAGCATTTTTCTATTACTTCTGGCAGGCTTTTCTGTTGATCAGATACAGTGGTTAAGGCAGGCAGATTAGGATACCCATTCAATAGCCCGCTCAATATACTTAAGAACCAATACCACCTCTGGTGTTTCTCCTTCTCAACCACTACAAATGCCAATGGGAAGAGCCCATTATTTGCATCTAACGTGATGGCGCACAATAAAATGCCTTGATACATTCATTTTAGGAATGTTCCATCAATACCAATTAGTGGCCTACATCCATTTACAAAACCCGTAAGGCATGGACGATAAGCAATAAATAGTCGTTTGAATCTGCCTTCATCTGTGTGGATGCGAACTTCGATTTCCGAGTTGGTTCTTCTGATCTTCTCAATATACAGGGGGAGGTCATGGTATTGTTGTTTATGTGATCCATCTATCATTTCTCTAACAACCTCTTTTCCTCGTCAGCTTGCATATAGGAAAGTCTGACCCCGTGATCACGTTGAACATCATTTACAATATCTTTTGCTTTAATTTTTGGTTGGTCAAGAAAGCGGCCTTTAATCTTTTTTGCCACCCAATCACTACGAGCTAGTGGTTGATGGACTCTCTCCATTAGACCACTACATGTGTGCTCCTTAACGATAGACTTTACTTTAAAGTATGCAGTATTGCCAACTCGTAAGCACCGCACTTGCCATGTGCATCCATCTGCGTTGTAACTTGCACACACCCGTCCTAATTCACTTTTGTCAAACTTTTAAACAAAATTATTGTGGATTGCAAAATCAACTAGGTGATGCCGACATTCATTAACATTTTCAAAAAATTGCCCAGCATTCAATTGAACCTCGTTACCAACTCTTGTACATGAACTCTTTAGTGGTTCAATATCCTCCATATCACGCTCTGGTACGAGCTCAGGGTTGGGCACCACTTGAATGTTTTGATCTTGCTCAGGTTTAGCGTTACGCCGACTGTTGACAAAAGATAGAGTGTAAGATGAAGAAATAATTTATGCACATATAAGATTAAAATAAAGCAATTTACAGATGAAAGAATAAATTGTAAATATACATGTTCCTTGAAGATGGGCCCTCAGCAACAGATTCTTGTTGTGGCTCGGCAATCTATATTACAATTCTCGAAGATTCCCCTCCCAACATAAAAGATACATATATATCATCACTAACATCAATCAAATCAAGCCCACTAGATAGATTTGTGTTGTGGTACATAATAGCTAATTTGTTTGGATCACACTTGGTTAAATTAGCAAAATGACTTTTTAATTCCTTCAATGAACTATTCTCATTATATTTGTGACCTTCAATTTTCCTCCTTTATAAATAACACGGCTGTCATCTGCATTAGTCTCAAATGACCCCCATATCAGAATACTAGTCGCACTCCCTCAGTAGCCATCGTCAATACTACTGTACTAAATGAATAGCAAAATTTGTGTTACAAAAAATTAATACAAAAAAATTACCAAAAATTGGATATTTTTAACTACTTTAGGGTTCATAAAATCTGAGTATTACATAATAGATTGAAATAGTGTACTACTAAAATTGTAAGTAATAAACATTAAACAAAAGAAAACAACAAATACTCACATAAACACAAAATAAACAACAAATTTTAATACAAATAAACAAGTTTAACAATTATTTAGCCAAAACAAGGAATACAATGTATCAACATGATACAAACAACAAATAATTATATAAAACAAATAACTTCATCAAATTAAACAAATTCATTTTATTAACAAAAACTACACAACAAATATTATTAACAAAATAAAATATCCTAAAAAATAGCAGATAATAAACTTCAATTAATCATCCGTAAAAAGAAATAGTCCAATCACGTCCAAATAGTGAGTCATTCTCTTCAATTTTGTGGGTTACTGTATTAAGGGACAGTAAAAGGGGTATGATGCTTCAATGCTCGATTTTTCCCAACTTTATAAAAATAAAAATAAATAAGTTTCCGCCTAGACGTGGGAAATGTTGGAGCGAAAAATTTCAGATGTTCAACATCCGAAAATATCAGAAATTCGGATGTTGAACATCCGAAAATGACAAAAATCATGGTTGGAGCTGCAGCTATTTTCGAATGTTCAATATCTGAAAATTGCAAAAATTCGAATGTTGAACATCTGAAAAAGGGAAAGTTGTTTTTTTTTTAAAAAAATGCGTAATGGAAGATAAAAAACATACACAAATGTAATAACGGAAAGTATTTGGTAGATCCGTAATAACATAAAGTATAACAGATATGTATGTAATTTTTTTTATATTTATACGATTAGTTATGTGGTCAATTACGTCATTCCTACATGCCTTTTATATGCAACGCATATAACCCACCTAGTAATATCTAAGGGTGTGGTTTGTATAAGGTTGACACCCTAAACAATCAAAGTAAGGTGTACCTATGAATAGTGTCAAAAGATGATTTTTTCAATAGCAAAAATATACGTGATGGCTTGAAAATTTGTTTTCATATTTAATTATAAGATTTTAAACTTCAAAAATAGTGTAAATCGAACATATCTATAAATACTTGAAATATTGAAAATTGACAGCCCAGATGGTGCACTATTTCCTAAACTTGAAATTGATTTTTGTTTTCACAACCTATACATCTCGAGGTCGAGATGATCGATTTTTGTTTTCACAAACCTCTTCCAGTAAATTTGCAAGTGCCCCTAAATTTGATTGCTTAGGCCTCGACTTTATATAAGCTTTTTTCTATACAGATATAGTATTGTCATTTTACAAATTTCAGAAAAGAAAATGCTTTGATCAAAATAAGTAAATCCTCACCTCATAACTCATTGAAAATTGCAAATCAAGCATCCAAAAATTTTTACATCGAATCATCTCGACTTGAACATTATGGTTGTGAAGAAAAAATTGAATTCCAAACTCTAAAAATAATGTATATTATAACAAATTATCTAAACCGTTTATTTTGCCTTAAAAATAATTGTTCATAGATCTACAAGATTTGTATCATTTTTTTAGTTTCAAATTTTATTATCGGTATTGAAAATTGATTTTAGAGCCTATTTATGTCGCCATCTAGATAAGGATAAGAGATGAGGCTTTATTTTGTTTTGATAAAGCTACGTCCTTATAGAAACCTCATCCTTTTAGAAACTCTAAATTTAGAAATAGATCTGGATACCATTCTAGCGTTTCCAAACCAAATCTCTAACCTCCAGATTTTGAGGTAAATTATTGATTAAAATGAGCGATACGTGATTGGTTACCGTCGGCGCCTAATGTAAGCCGCACCATTTATTCAATGGTTCCTTTTAAAATATATATAATTTTATATAAAATAATCTCTGCACTTGATAGAAACTATACAATTGATTCCCGTAGAAGAATTATTATATTCTACTTATTGGATTTGTTTTTGTTCTAAACGTTCACTCAATAATTCAACGCTTTCCAGATTTCTATATAACTCAGTTCGTCTCTGAAACACCCATCTAAAAATTCTGAGTTTCGAGGAAAATGTGTGATTATTCGTTCCCACTATTAATTGCTAGTAACCATATTATTCATTAAGTTCTTTTTTTTTTGAAGAAGAACAGTGTTTTTTCCGCCATGCCTGAATTCATAGAGCTCAACTGTGTGGATCTCTCAGAGCCAGACCTCAACAAATCAGTCTCTCTTCTCAAACACGTAAACAATTCTTTCTCATTTGTTTTTCTTTTTTGGTTGCAAATTTTTCATTTTCCTTTTTTCTTTTCCTTATTTTATTTCTATTGTTAATTTGTTATGTTCTTTTGCAGCGATTCTTGTATTTGCGTGCATGATATGCTGTTATTTTCAAATTTTGGTGAATTAGAAATCATTTATTGGTGAATTTCGACTGTTACAGAAGAAAGCTCTAATCTTTAAGCTATGGTTATAGATAAATTTTAATGGATAATAATTTAATATTGTTGTTCTCCTTTTCATGAGATCAATGAAGCTTAACTTTTTGGGGAATTCTGGTTTTTGTGTTTCCTTGCAACTTCGAAATCAAGGATTTTACATCTTATTGTGCAGAAATTTCCACGTTATTTCTTTTCTCCATTGAATTCTTCCTAAACCCCCCTTCTCTGCTTTATATTTTATTTGATTCGTGAACTATTCTATTGTTCCAACTTTCAAGGCGCTGTTTGTTTCATCCTTTCCTATTATTTTCATTTTTTATGTAGTTCTTTCCTTTCCTTTTATTTTCATTTTTTATTTTATTTAGTTCTTTATAGGATTGGTTAAGTTTTATCTGTAAATTTTTCATTCTTTCTTGCATATCTGTTTTTCCTTACTTAATGAACCTTACTGGATTGTATTTTGGTATTATTTTATTCAAACAAGAACCCTATATTTTATTCAATCAGGTATCCCAACTTTGCACCGAAATTCATTTTTTTATTATTTGGAGACAAATATTTCGAAGTTATTCTTCTTGAGTACATCTTTGTTTACTCATATAGATGTTCTGTGAATTTCCGTGAATGTTGTTCTTTATTTAGATTCAGTAAGTCCATAAATTACACAGAGAATATGGTGTTACTTTTGTTCTTTATTTATTTGGTTCAGTGTTTGATATCTCTCTCTCTCTCTCTCTCTCTCTCTCTCTCTCTCTAAATTTCAATCACAGGCATGCTTGGACTGCGGATTTTTCTATTTGGTGAATCATGGAATTAACCTGGACTTCATGGATGAGGTGTTCTCACAAAGCAAGAAATTCTTCGATTTGCCTGTCGAAGAGAAGATGAAGGTTTTGAGAAACGAGCAACACAGGGGTTATACTCCTATGTTTGATCAAACTTTGGATCCTGATAATCAAGTAGGAGGTATCCAATAAGATTTTCCTGTTCTTCAGTTATATTTGAGCGTTTCTTTTTTATCTTTCCCTTTTGTTTTTCTTCTTCTTCTTCTTCTTCTTCTTCTTCTTTCTTTTTTATCTTTCCCTTTTGTTTTTCTTCTTCTTCTTCTTCTTTTTTTTCTTTTTCTCCTTTAGGCAATAGGTTCATTCTATGCATTTTTTAAAGAAAGAAGACAAGGCAATAACACCTTTTGATAAGGGAGTCTCTACAAAGAGACCACTTATCTTTTGTACATTGAGGTCAAAATCATTCTTATCTCTTGAATTTCAAAATGGGTGGTTGTAAGAGGGTCATTGAATAGACACAAAATTCAAAAAAAAAAATTTCTCAGACTTCATGACTCACCCCAAACCATCCAAGTTGACATCTAATGAGTGGGAATGATTGTGACCTCTATGTATAATGATAAATAGTCTCTTTATAAACAATCCCTTTTGATAATCAAGTACAACACAATTTTTAAATCACATTTTTAAAACTAATTCTTGGATATCATTGTTTTGGATGTCCAATAATGTGACCCTGTCTCAGCTTTGCTAAGAAGACGAGCACAAAAGTAATGATATATTTGTCACTGCACATATGTAACAAGAGAATGCTAAATATAACAGCACCCAATGCGTAAAATATGGCATCATACATGTCGTTCAAGCAAGTTTTAAGCTTTCCATTTGCAAAAATTTAATCTTGTGATGTTTTTGTCTTATGATTTCATCCAACTACACTTCATTGATCATCCACAATTGCCAAGTCCAAAATTCAAACTAGAATGTTGTACTAAAAACCATAAGGAATCATTTGAACACTTGAAAGATTATTTAGTTGTGGTCCCCTTACATAGAGTTTTTGATATTGATCCTTGATATTTTTTGCTCTTGAAGTTCTTTGGGTTGCAGAGTTGGTTTTAAGTGTTGGATTCTTATCCATGTTATCCAAGTTCAATGGTTTTAAGTGTTGGATTCTTACCCATTTGCATTTCAAAGATTCTTACGAAATCATTGTCTTACTCCTTGGGAGATGATTCCAACGTTTCAAGTTAAAATGACACTTCCTTATTGATTGCAGGAGATTATAAAGAAGGATATTTAATTGATGTTGAAGTTCCCAAAGATGATCCACCAGCACAAAGATTTTTTTATGGACCAAATTTGTGGCCTTCAAAAGGTAACTATGAATGAAGTACCATATTCCTTAGGAATAAATTGGTGTATCAAGGTAAAGATACAATTGGCCCTGCATCATATGACCTGGACTTGGATCCATGATGGTATTTAATGGCTTGTATGCCATCAATATGCATAAAAATGCAAACGTGAAAAAACGAATACTATTGTTCTTTTCATTTTCTAAAATTGATTTCATGTAAAAATATGGGATTCGAGTTTTAAGATTGTTTTTAACTTATGATATGTCTGCCGAATTTACTTTTTGGGCATTGACCTAGCTTCAATTGGTAGCTGTCAGATACTAGTAAGGTTGTGAATGGGTTGGATTATGTCTGGATCCAAAAAGTATACATGGGATCCAGATCTCAATCCGATTGGATCCAAAATATTCGGATGCGGGTCCTGATCCGGATCCAATCAGATCCCAAAAAGTTGGTTTATATATTTTATAACAAAAATAATGTATAACAAAAAATGCTATATAACATATATGTATGTATGCTAAAGTAAAAAGTTTATATAAGGTTGTAACCTTAAAATGTAGAATTACGGTGCACCTCAAAAATCCATCGGAAAATGTTGTTTTAATGTTTTCCAACCCTCTAATTGATCATCATCGAGAT
>NW_006499905.1:1570683-1595040 GCF_000471905.2 Amborella trichopoda | reverse complement strand
GTGCATCTTGCAACACATTATCTAGATCGTCCATTTTCAAGATTTTCATATGTTTATAGATCTACTAGATTTTAACCATTTTTGGATTTTAAAATTTTATAATTAGATATGAAAATGGATTTTTAGATAATCCTAAGAATGTTTTACACCAAAATTACATGTCATGATAAAATTTGGAGGTGCGCCTTAATTGAATTGTTTAAGGTTGCGACCTTATGGAAACCGCAACCTATACTAAATATTATAATATACTAATAACTGGCTAGGATCCGGATTGGATCCACCTATACCCATAACCGATCCGAATTACTATTCGAATCCAAATTTTGGATCCGTCTGACCCATCTGATCCAAATCTTGTATCCATTCCAATATATGGATCCAAACGGGGTAAATTCTCTGCCCTAGATACTAGTACAAGCAACTTAGATTTAAAAAAAGGTATTTAGCAGTTTCATTTCTTGCTAAGGGCTAAATTCCAAGGATCCAGTTACGTCACAATTTTGATTTGAAGTCCCGATTCCTCGATTCCAACAAGGATTCTTTCCATGAAGGCAGGAATCTCTATTCATTATTTTAGGAATTTCTATTCCAACACTTACCAAATTTAATTTTTGATGTTTATTGATTCTTGATTCCACATTTTTTAATCTCGATTCTACATTTGTTGAATCTGGATTGCACATATAATGATACTCTCTCCTTCAAATTAGAAACACAAACATAGGCTCATAAACTATAAAATAAACAATTCACAAACTACGAGAAGCATCAAATCAAAAAGGAATCTCGATTCCATATATGAAGGAATCTCGATTTGGTATGGGTAGATTTCAAATAGGCTAGAAATCAATTCGAAAGAGAATGTAATCTCGATTCCTTTTATGTGAGGACCTCGATTCTATTTGGGTTTAATCTATATTCATAAAAAGTAGGAATCTCGTTTCCCGCAATTCCCCTTATACGGATATTGATTCCGAAACTAATAATCTTCTAGTCAATTCTTATTCAGTGATTCCAATTCCTAAAATAATTCAGAATCCTAGGTGTTTCCAACAACTATAGTTCATACTGCTTCATTAAGTCTCTAACATAGAAATCAACTATAATGCTGTAAACTTCAAAAGTGAATATGTTAATAAACTTATCTTGGATTGAATATTAAAACATTTTTTCAAAAAAAATTTGCTATCCATTGATAGGAATCTATAGCTGTGGAGGTTCATCTTAAAAATCAACGTTTGTGAGTCAGCGGACCAGTGAGCCCGCTGACTCATAAAGGACTTTTCCGACTTTTATTGTTAAGAAGTTACAATATAATACCATACATTATGGACACACCACTTTACAAGGAGTTTTGTCTGGGTCCCTATCCTTGTAACTTTTCATGAACCCGTACCATATCAAAAGCTTGCTTGATTGCCATTGGATTTTCTGGGTTTTGGTTCTTCAAATAGCATATAATAATACATCATTTGAAACTAAAGTCGACTACCATTTTCTGGATAGTTTCTTTTATTTTACCAAGGTGCAGTTTTCAGTGTTCAGGCTACTTGGACTCGGTCCCTTGCAGAGCCTAGCACTCAATAAAACTTGGGGATGTTTAAAAAACTCATAAAATTTATGTTCAATTGTAATCAATTTTATAAATAGTTTATATGTAACTTTGATGTTTTTATTAATAATTTCTAAGTGTTTCTTATCATATAACATATTTCTATATTGTCTTCGTTTTTGGATTCTTCTTAAATGTCTCCAACTATAAATATGTTTTTTTTTTTTAAATCCCTGATTTATATATTTTTTCCATCTTATTTGGACCTCTTAAAGTTATATTGGTCTAGTTTGACTGTTAATATTTTTATTTTATTTTTAAATTTTTTAAAAAAAAATTTTAGGCCATTTTGCCTCCTACACTACTCGGGGAGAGTTACTAGGCTCGGTCCGGCCCGAGTCTTGAGTTCGAGTGGAGCTGTCAAACCTTGGTAGTTTAGTTCAGAGCTTGAAACTTTGGAAGTGAGTCATACAGGTTTTAAGAGTTGTTTCAATCAATGTTGTTAGATTTGCTTCGGAGTCTTTTTCGATGAGGTGAGAGAAATGAAGCAATTCGGTGCTTCGGCCGATTCGGGGGAAGACTTTGGAATATTTTTTTTAATTTAGTATAAATAAATTAGATATTTATAGATAAAATATAAATATATACAAATAATATAAATAATTAAAATTTTAAAAAAATTAAAAAATATATATTTATATAATTATTTCTTTACTGGTCGTAGCATACCGAAGCAAACCTAAAGCGGTCCGAATCTGACTGAAACGACAGCACCAGGCTTCCCTTCTCCTCGGTTCATGCCTAAAATCCCAAGGCTTCGGTCAAAGCGAATTTGATAACATTAGTTTCAATTATTGTTCTTTCGACATTTGTTGGACAATTTTCAATAATCCAGTTTATGGAACACATAACAAATGACCCCATCAGTGTATGATCGAGGTGGGTAGTGTCATCCGAATCGCAAAGCTCTTTTCCAGCAACTCATCTACAAATTTAGATGCCCTTAATGAGGGCTTGGTGGGAGATATGATGCATTCATATCAATGACCATACTTCTCTACCTGTTTTTGTCCTCTTCTCTTTTGCTCTACATGCTATTAAATTACCGAATGACTGTGAAACCTCAGAAATCATGGTGTGATTATTCCTCTCATTTAGTTCATTTAACTACGATTCTAGCATTAGCATCAAAGCATCCGAACTTGTCATCTGGGTATTGAAATGACAATAATGGCTGTTGAATGTATATCTTGGAAGCATCCTTGCATGAACGTCATTTGAACATTTGGCAAAGAAACTGAAGCAAATGAATCTCTCTCTCTCTCTCATTTGTTTAGTGGAAACATTTTAAATTTGACTGATCAAAGAATGAAAAAGAGAAATAAGATGATTAAACTCGATCAACATTCGCATATTTGATTAATGTTCTCAATTTTCTTCCTAAGATTTGTTGCCAAGATGGAGGGAAACTATGGAGAAGTATCACCGAGAATGCCTGTAAGTTTTCCCCTTTACTAATGGTATTTAATGGCATTAAACGATGTTCAAATGATATTTAACTATTTGAATATCTGTACGTTGACTTGTGTTTCTCATGTCTTAGGATCTAATGCAATTTAATAAGTATCCTAATGGCATGGAGTAAAAAAGTTTTCATGGTGTTATTAAAATACTTGTTTCCTGTCAACATTTAGCCATAGTAAGGTTGTGCTGTTACATTGGCAGAAAATGTTATTATATACCGCTTTCTTCCACCTCTCTTATGCCTTAGACTCCCTGTAGTATACGTTGATGGCATAGAGCATCATGAGTTGCAGATCAAAGCTGGCTTGTGAGAATCATGGGTGTCTTAAGGTATATAGATACTTTAAAAAATGAATATCAGTAACTTTTATCTGAATATGAATTGCGTAGTATATGCCCAAAGAGATTTCTTGTAACACATGATAAGCGTCTGTTAACGACTTCCGCAAATTATGGCATTGATGGAGATCAGCAGCAGTCCACTAATTACTTGCATTCATCGATAGTGATTGACCTGGTATTCATATTTTAATATCTTCTATTTATTTTGAAGAATTGAATGATAATAACGTCACGTGCCCTATGTCATATATATTATTACATTTCACCTATTGTGCTTCGTCCTGTCATGAACCACATGATTAGAAGGAATATGAATTGCTCTCATGTTATTTCCTTGGATATGGGTAGGAGACAAAATTTTAATCCAAATTAGGGTTAGTGCCTTGTGATACACTATGTCATTGTTCACACTTTACATGATCGAGTATTTTGATCTGCATTTTACTCAGGTTCCTTTTGATATCTATCAACATGTTTGCAAGTGCCCAACACATATCTAATGGTGCTATAAGGATATTGCTTTTGAAAATTTTGAAAATGTGAGATGTAACTAGGAAATTCTTCTTGCATGGTATAACTCCTATTCTCAATCAATAAAGCTAATGGTCGAGAAACAATCTTTCCTCAGTCCGTTTCATCTATAGATACTCTGTTGATTGCATACATCTTACAAGTTACCCTCAACCTGGTATTAGAGTAAGACAGGTCACGAGTCGTCCTTCCTCTGACATAGAAAGCATCCTGTTTATTGTATTGTATTTGATTTTCACTGATCAGTTTACTGGAATCAATTGATGATGCTTGGTTCATATGGCTGTGTATGTATTGGCTTATTGCTGATTGATCAGAAGGCAAGGTCTAATGGAAAAATAGTGAAAGTTTCCATTTTTTTTATCTTTACTGATGAGAACTTTATGGTTAGTTTATTCAAATTCTATTTTTCATGGTCATGACTTATTGCCTCTAATGTTTTAATCCCACTTGAAATCTTCAAAATATACAGTGATTCATGTTTTGATCCTGTAATACGTCCACTGTACTTGTACAAGTTCTGCAATTTTGGTACTATGTAGTGAGGATTTTCTTTTACAAACATCTATTTTGTTTTGTTCAGTGACGTGGCTAGGTTAGTTGCTAGGCTTATTGCCCTAGCGCTCAACCTAGAAGCTCGTTTTTTTGACAAGCCAGAGATGCTTGGTGAGGCAATGGTGACTTTGCGACTACTACGCTATGAAGGTATAATATGATTTAGGGGTCATTTTTTTCCATTACAGTTAGTAATTTCTTAATTCTTCAAATAAACTTCCTTTGTGATAAAGAATTTCACAAATTTTCTAGGGAAAGCTTCTAATCCGGAAAAAGGCATTTATGGAGCTGGGGCTCATTCTGATTGGGGTTTCCTCACTCTTTTGGCAACAGATGATGTCTTTGGTCTCCAGGTATGATTTTTTCAACACTTGCACTTATGCTAATACTTACATTGATCAATAAATCTCACCAACTACCCTGTTTTGCAGATATGTCGGCACAAAGATGCTCAACCTCGGGTATGGGAATATGTAGCACCATTGAGAGGGTAGTCTTTATGACCTGGGAATTGTCTCCAGAGAAATTTTTTATGGCATAAAAATTTGTAACTAATGTGGGCAAACTTATACTTGAATCTTAGGTTCAACCCCAAACGCTCTCCATTAGTGGTTTCAAACAAAGCTGATTAACCCTTAATATAAACATATGCTCAAATGACAATGCCCTTTCTAACGCAGATAGCTATACCCATTTACCTTTAGTAAGTATCCATCCAAGACTCTAATCAGTCGAGTTCGTTTGTCAAGGGTGTCATCATATTATCTATCCATCCAAGACTCTAATCAGCCGAGTTCGTTTGTCAAGGGTGTCATCATATTATCTTAGCAATTTCCCCTAGCTCTTTTGCATGGCCTCTTATGCGCCCCTTTTAAGGGGTCCATTATCTTCTTGAACTTCTTGTGCTTCAAATGACTGGATACAAATACAGGTTCAGCAGTTTGGCCTGGGGGGGTCATGAAATTACTTTTTGGTAGTTTGATAACTGAGCAATAAACAAAGACTTCGAATATGACCCAACTCTATGTATGACTAAATAATTTGAGTTGATGCATCCTTATTATTGAATTTGCATGGAGCGTTTACACCTAATTGGCCCCTTACTAATTCATTTTACAATGACTTGATGGAACTTTGAGTATCATATTGCATCTAAATATTAGTGAGCGCCATTTCACATATTACATGAACTTCTATCAGATACTGTGTTGAAATTATTATTAGCAGCATCAACTTACTTGAGAGCTACCTAACAATGACAAGCATGTCATGTATGTCCAACTGAATCTCACAAACCACGCACCAAACATGTTGATATTCTAGACATGCAGGCAGACATGGAAATCTGCACCAACATGTGTCTGGAAATTTTCATTTTTTGGATTCTCAAACACAGCGTGTTTGCTCTGTGGACACATGAGTCCACAGATTGGAAAGCAAGACATGCATGCTATGTGTCATCATGTGTGCTGATATGCCAATGGAGATTGAGATGCATTGGCTAACTCTGGGATCAATTGCGATGTGCTTCTTGTTACTAGGGGCCAAACATATCGTTGAGATGCCATCTTGGCATCATCGTGATGGTGGTCTTGTTTTGTACTTTAAATCTTTCTCAAAATGGTTACTCAAAAAAGAAAAAAAGTAAGCTATATATTCTCTCTTCATCAGGGAACATCTTTGTGGAAAAACTGGCACTTACCCTGATATTTATTAATGTATATCTATTCGTTATCATGATGCCTTACCATTGCATAATCATTAATATATGTGATCACATTGTTGCCTTTTCAAAGAACCTGACATAAAATTATATTGGCAGATCATGATTACCTTTTCTTTTAGAATTCCACATTCAAAGTTTGTATGTGTAGTTGTAGTATTGTGGTATCGTGTAGTTGTAGGATTATGGTATTTCGTCTTTTTTTTTTTTTTGAGTGACAAAATTAGGATTCTCTCTCTCTTGATTTCAGAGCATTTGTAGTAAATCTTGGTGACATGCTTGAGCGCTGGAGCAATTGCATCTTCAGGTATATCTCACAAAATTTCTCTGATGTTGTCTCTGAAATTCAAAATTTTGAACAAATCAAAACACCTAGAATCTCTAAGCAAGTTGAAGTAAATGATAATCTAGTGAAAAAATGTTAAATTATACAATAATATGGCTCCTGGTTTACTTGGAAATTCTCACACTGTGATAATCAGACATAGCCCTTAAATGGCCAGGACAAGCTCATTAACATGTAAAGATTTTGCATTGACTTTAATTTGTGTTTCCTTGGAGCATTTCCTTAGAACACAGGTGAATTATAGAGAAACAAGGATACTTATGAATCTGGAATTTAGATACGCCTAAACTGGATATCTGATAAGTGAAGGTTTGATCAATTCCTCAACACTATAAAAGGAATCTCTTGCTCCTTATTCATATGTGCACAATTTGAAGCCTATCTTCGAGTTCATTATTATGTTTTTATATGCACAAGGTAAAGAAACTCAGGAGTACTTTTTAGGTAAAAAGACTGAGGAGTACTTGATAACCTTAGAAGGCCCTTTAGAACCGGAGTTTGATTCTAGGACCTTTGTGCTGTCCATTGTGCTGTTTTTACAGGTCCACATTGCATCGAGTGGTATCAAATGGTCAAGAGCGCTACTCCGTAAGATCTCATCCCATTGTTCTAATTTCTTGCTTTGCAAGCTTTTAAGGAGAAATGAAGACTTTAGAAGTGGTCATTGTATTTATTTTGTTAGCATATGAAGCACACCAATGTTTTGTTCAAATCATGTCTTCTTTGTCATATTGAATATGATCATTCTTTCTCAGGCACAACTTCAGAATTCCTTGTTACATGGGAAACTCACATGGCTTAAGATGCCTAGGGTATCAAATCTCCCAATTTTGGGGCTTGTTGGCTGTTAAATGGCATAGAAATCACTACTTATCGAGCGATATGCATCGCAATGACTAGAGAAAACATAGCTTTCTAAAGGCAAATTTGGACTGACCACTTGTTCTCGAGTTAGTGGCCTTCTTGATTACTTCTATCAAGACAAAACAGGTGTTCTTTTAGTATTTAGTAGCAATAGGCATTTTGCAGTGTTTCCCAAATAAATGGGTTTAAGAAATGAGGATTACTTACAAGCAGTGTTCAGTGAGTACTATATTAGAAAAGCGATTGTATACAATGAGACCATTTATCTTTGGTACAAGAAGATCACGATTACTTGTACCCATCTGATGTGAAATTTGCTAGCTTGAATGTGTTACAAAATTCGAAAAAAATTCTTTTGAACTTTGAGCTTGGTCAATGCAATACATGCAGCCATCCAATTTCACATCCAATGGTCAAGATTAAATACGACCAACTTGTACTAAAGATAAATGGTCTCGTATATTATTCCATCAAACTGGGCCTAAGCAAATAGGAAAAATATGAAACTGGGATCACAAAATAACTTTTTCCATGCCAAGGATTTAACCCTAAAAGCAAGCTGTAAGTCTTAAGATTTGGTTCTCTCTCTCTCTCTCTCTCTCTCTCTCTCTCTCATGTGTGCACCATATTTATACTTCAACTATGAATCATTTGGTCTTGCAGATAGCGCTCTTTGTGGGGCCAAGTCACAACTGTCTTGTCGAGTGTTTGTCTACATGCAAATCTGATTCTAACCCTCCCAAGTAAGTTGGAGACTTGCATGTACATGTGAATGGGATATTGCAATATTCTCAATCCTCTAATAAAAAATTAAGAGAAAAAGATTCTCAGCCTTTCCTCTAATAAAAAATTAAAAGAAAAGATTCTCAGCCTTTCTGTCTAAATCATTTTGTGTATTAACAATGTTTTGGGCATTTCAATAGATATATATGTCTCTGCATCATTTGTCACTGTGACTCTCATTGAATTTACTTTACATTGATTTATCCAGGTATCCTCCTGTGAAGTGTGAAACATACCTGCGTCAGCGATACATGGATACGCATGCCGACTTGAGTTTGTACAATCACAAGACTGGCTAAACGACTGTTCTCATGATTTGCATTGTTTGTCTGCTTCTGTAACTATTGTGGAATATGGCATAATACATTATTCAAACTAATATAAGGGATATTTATGGACATTCCCCCCTTATTGTATATAAGCACCATTTATAACCCCCAAAACATGTTGCAAGAATTCAATTAAAAAACTAGACTTGGTCAAACATACAAGCAATGCTCATCTAGTACTATAGTATAACTCCAATTTTATTCATAGCATGCAAGATACGGTCCATTAGTGTCAAGACAGAGTTAGATCTGTTAACCTTCACTCTGATGCATAATGAACCTAACCTTTATTTTTTAATAGGCTTAGGCACTATTTGGATGAATAATTTAGTGAGGAACAACTCTTCTTTGTCAGCCAGGATTGTATGCAATAAGACTATTTACCTTTGATATAAGGAGGTCACAATTACTCATAACCATTCCATGTGAAATTTGATAGTTTGGATGTGCCACAAATTTTGAGAAAATTTCTTTTGAAGTTTGCGCTTTGTCAATTGAATAAATACAGCCATCCAATTTGATATCCAATGGTCAAGATTTATTATGACTACCTTGTACTAAAGTTAAATGGTTTCATTGTATACTTGTCCTTGTTTGCCACCCACTTGGAGTGAAGAAATGGTGCAGTTGAGTCCGTTCCACTCATCGTGGGTGAGCCCCTTCTGCAGTCGTGCTTATTAAGAGAATGCTACCAAAATTGATCCAACTCTAAAAGAAGAAAAAAAAAAAAAAAAGAAGTTGATTTTCATCTATTTCCAAACAAGCCTCTTTCTTAATGGAGTTGTTTGGCTGTGGAAACTAGACCTTAGGGTGCCGGTATTTTAGGGGTCCTTTGGTTCGTGGGGAAGTTCTTTCCAAGAAAGAACTTACACAGCAACCCCCATTTTTTCATGTTTGGTTCATGAGAATCTGGTTCCACCAATGTAAAATGCGCTCCCATGAAGTGGGAGAGTGCATGCATGCCTAAGGGTGCATGTACCTACTTTCCCACGGGTGGAATGTTCGACGTGTGAAAACTATCTTTAGTAGAAAACTTTCACATGAATTAAGCGATCTGAAAACATAGGTCTTTGCAAAGTCATAGGACCATGTAAGAGGGCTAATACAGGCCTTGTACTGGAAGTTCAGGGATGTTGGTGACTTGATGATAGGGGAGCTTGTGAATAGTACTCATAACTATAATGGTCTTAAGATAGCAAAAAATTCTTTCTTGTATAAGTTTTGATGCGCACAAAAGGCATAACAATATGGGCACTCTCTCAAAGAGGCTCTGTAAAATAGACATGTCTATGATGATGTGTATTGACTACACTAGACAAAAAGACTTGTAAAATAGACATGTCTATGATGATGTGGACTGCCTACACTAGACAAAAAGACCTTATAAAGCTTTATTGTTCTCTGGATCGGCCTGGGACGTTAACTACACAACTTAGGAGGAGAATGAATAAGGCCTCCTTCTAAGGAGTGGGACGTTAACTACACGACTTAGGTGGAGAATGAATAACGCCTCTTTCTAAGAGGTTCAACCATCGGTAATATACCACTTTGTAAGAGCTAGAATCCTAACCTATATAATTCCCTAATGAGTTACAAAGGATAATTTTAATGTAACATATGATGATGGTCCCAAATATTGGGCCGGGATATTTTTATAATTCAACATTGTCCCCAATAATGCATAACAACATTCGAAGCTAAGTCTGCCCCAAACATAGCTACCCTTAGCCTCTAGGTTTACGTTTGTAATTGCCCAACTATATTTACCCAATTTTTACTTTTGTAATTGCCCAACCATATTTACCCAATTTAAATATGATTTATTGTAGAATAATGGCCTTTTTTTTGTCAAAATTTCCAGTGAAGCATACTTTTCCTAAAACCAAAAAAGCAAAGAAATTATTTGCCTATAAAAATTTTCCAAACTCGATTCATGTTTGCAGCAAAACAAGGGACACACCTGCAGCACAAGGGAATTTGTGAATATATGACCCTTCTTTAAAGTTTTGAGTGTATTGTTATGGATTAAGCTTGCAAATGAATCTGAATCCATTTCCTAATCCTTTTATTATTAGGTATCTCATTTCCAAGGAAATAAGTCAAGAAAATAAAAATAAAAGTCAAAAGAACACATAAACACTATCTGTCAAAAAAAAAAAAAAACACTAACACTATAAAACTATTGATTTGCTAAAAACCAAGGGAATAAACCCATGAAAATATACTAGGAAACGCTTGTGATGAAACTAGCATTCACTTAAGCACCTAATGCAAAACGTTGCTAGGCACCATTTGGATGGACCATTTATTAACATGTAAGTCCATTTACTCCCCGTTGCATTTAAGAATGCAGAAGTAAATTATTTCCTCCGTGCCTCATCCAAGGGAGTCATCTTTTCTATGCCCCTCTCTCCATTCGTTCATTCGTCCGAAAACGGGTTGGACAAGTTCACCAAAAAACTATTAGAGCGTAATCATAGAATTTAGAATCCTTTAGAAGCTTTGAACTCCAAAAAATTAAAAACCCTACAGAAGATTGCCGCACAGTTAGAACACAGCTCCTAGACCTGGTTGACATTGGGGTTGAAATTTTTTAAAATGTAAGGGGCATCCCAGCTTTAAAGTAACCATCTAGGTCTAGGCTGAGTAAGAACTTTCAGCAATCATTGGCTACTCAGCTGAATCCACTCAAACTCGGCCGAGTTAAAAAACATTAAATAAGTGTGGCTGTGAAGATTGTCCAAGCAATTTTACAAGCAGTGAAACACTAGCTACAAATGGAAAATGTGAGTAGTTCTTGGCAAGGTCAAGGAATCCATTTGGTGGGGATAATAGATGGTTTATCATAGACAAGGAGGTCTTTTATCTCTGTTTTGACAAGAGAAGATGTTTCCTTGACAACCCATATGAGGTCTCCAAGGCCACTTGAGTGACATAACCATGTGCTGAGGATCTTGTATACATGTAGCAGAGAGACAATACATCACCAATATAAATCTTATTTTTTATTCAAAACCCCTTTGCTAATTTAGAAAAAAAGAAGATAGCCCATCGAATGGAACTCGAGGGTCGTATGCCCCCACGCGTGAAACAAGCATCCTATTTCATCCATTTTTCATTCAAAATTCAAGTTTTAGAGAAGGGCGTGGTTTTTATAGAGCTGAGGCTCTAAACAATCAAATTAGAGCCTATCTTCATATAGTGTTCGAGAAATATGGTTTCAATACTGAAAATTTTTGTAATAGCCTTAAAAAAAAAAATTGTAATAGCCTTAAAATATACTTTCAGCTTTAATTATAAATTTAAAGCTTCAAAAATAGTGTAGATCAAGCAAATCTATGAAAACTTGAAAATCTGGAAAATTGACGGTCAAAAACTGTGTTATAAGATGTACTATTTCCGAAACTTGAAATCCATTTTTTTCTCATGTCCATGCATCTTGATGTTGAGATGATCAATTTGATGATATTTGAGCATCTAAACAACCTCTTTTAATGAAAATTTTTAGATAGGTTCTAATTTGATCGTTTAGAGCCTAGGCTCTATATAAACTTTTCCTTTTAGAGAAATATAGTGTTGCAGGGTTTATATCCTTAAGTCTCAAAATGAACCTTTTTGGAAATTTTGAAAACCTGATTCTTCTTGATTGAAAAAGATTGAGAAACCTGATTCTTCTTGATTAAAAAAGATTGAGAAACACTTTTTCCTGTTTTGTTTTACTAGAAACCTAGATTCTATAAAACAAGATAAAGAAGGGAATTCCAGACATGCGTTCGAAGGGTGGGGTAGGCGACACATTCGCCGCCTCTCCAATTGGAACCCTTGAGCTTCCTCACCCAATTTGATATGTCTACTACTAAGCCGAGAGCTAAAGTCTGTTACCCTATCATCCCATGCAGAAATGCTCGTCTCATGTTTTGGCTAAATCATCATAATATTTATTGGCAATAGCAAATTAGAGAGAACAGAATCACTTCCGGTTCCGATGGACTCTAAAACAGAATGAACCCACTACATCCCTGTATCCAATCCAATATGGCAATTCTCAATCTGAATTGACAAATCTTTAACCTTAATAGCTTTTGAAGAAGCCGTAAGAGCGTCTTGAACTAAATGAGGAATACCCATACTCATTCGTTTCATATTTATGTTATTGAAGTTAGGCATCTACCTAACGCCAAAGGACCCCATTTCTTTAGGCCAAACCCCGCATATGTAGAAATAAATGCCTCTTAATAAATCTATTTTTGAAATAGTTTTAATATTTAATTTTTAAAGACATGTAATCGTTAATCATGAATATTAATAAATAAATACCTTTTAAAAATTAAAAATAATAATTTTAATAAAAAACAATTGGACCAATAGTTTCGGTTGTTTTTAAATGGAACACCTACTTGAATCCATCTTTAAAATGGATGCTTTATGCTTCTTGGACAGCATATATAGAAATGCGGTCCAACCCGCATGAAACAATTTTCCAACACCACAAAGTTAAATATCCACATCTTCATAAGCGAAGCCGGTGGAGAGAGACATTTCAATGTGTGATATACTTTGAACATATGTGCATTGAGATCAAACAGGTTAAATACCACCTCCTTAATGAATCAATAGAGAAGAAGAAACAAGCATATACTGGAGTTTTCATCACCACCACCCATAAATATTACATATAAAAACTACATGAACTCAAAATTGAATAAAGTTAAAAAAAATAAAATTAAAAATAAAAAAGAACCAAAACAAAGGCAAAACAAACAAAGCATTACCGTTCTTGACGTTGCCTATCCTAAAGAAAATAAAATAACAAAAAGACAAGAAAAAAGGGTGCAAAACTGATTTGTTTGATTTATCTGAAGCTTCGGTACACAGGGCTGTACATACAGCTCTCTGCATAGGCCACCAGATTTTCAGGTCGAGGAAGGCGAGTGGCCAATCCTGAAAAAACCAAGAACAAAGTAAGAAACGAAAAAAACCTAGAATCTAAGTTCAAATTGATGGAAAAAAGATAACATATAAACTACGATGTTATAGGAATATTGGAAGAGAAAGGAACTCAAGTAGAGTGTAGAATAGGTAGTGAGACTTACCGAGCTCATATGCTTTGGTGGCAACATTTGCGGCAATGTGGGCCGATATCTTGCGGATGTTTGAAAATGGAGGATATAGCAGCCCCATGTCATAGTTCTCCTGAGTAACCTGCTTTGCCAGTGCTTCCGCTGTTTGAAGAGAGAGTAAAGAGTCAGCCCCTAAACAATTGTCGATGGCAAAAGGAGAGAGAGGAACAGGCTCAAGGCATAGGTTGTCAAGGCACCGGGGCGCACAATGTGACATCTAGAATTCTATTGCTACTAGGTCTCGAGTCTACATTCAAAAAGAAGAAGAGAGAGTAATTTCAGAGGCTTACAGGCAGCGAGGAGCATATCATCATGAACGCGGATGGCACCAGAGATGATCAGCCCAAGGCCCAAACCTGGGAAGATATATGCATTGTTTGCCTGCAATTTTATACCACAGAAAATACACAATCAGCCATACTTCAATATACATAATATCAAACCATGTCCTTGCAGTAATGGTACAAAGCGAACTAAAGCATGAACTAAAAAAGGCAAACAACTGAAATATGATATAAACAATGAACCGTTTTTCAAAAAACTTGGAAATGGTGAAGTGTTTTTCACAGTAGTTTACCTGGCCAGAGTAATAAGTCTTCCCATTGTATTCGATAGGATCAAATGGGCTGCCACTGGCAAATATGGCACGGCCCTGTAGGGAGAAAAAGTGTCAAAATTTATCAACTCAGAGAGAGAAAGAGCATCATTGTCTTTTGACAAAGAGAATTGTACCACTAACTCATAATAAATTATAATGCTATATAAGAGTACCTGACTCCACTTATATGCCTCTTCAGCAGTACACTCAGACTGTGAGGTTGGATTCGAGAGGGCAAGAATAACAGGTTTCTGCGAGTCATTTTCTCCAAAGCTCAGTTTCACTTTCAGAGCATTTTCTCATACAAAACATTGAGGGGAAAAAGGAAGAAAGAAAAGAATAAATACCTCATTGAAAGAGGCCATGGCCTCAATCACTTCTTTTGTGAAAGTCTTTCCGGCCCCAGAGGATCCTATTAATATGGTCGGCTTGATTGACTGAACCAGGGAAAAATAGAAGCAAATATAAGAAACCAAACTCAATTATCTTTTCTTTTTTTGCAATAATGAGCCCAACTTTACGTTTCTATTTCGTTCTCTCTTTATAGGATCCATCAACATAAAATTGTAAAATGTTTAAAATTTGGAAAAAAAATAAGGCAGCTCAAACCTTGACTGCCTCTAGGAGACTGTTGATGGGCTCATGCTCGTGAGCCCATGGCTTCTTGAAGTGTTGGAGTGACTCCTTACGAGAACTAACAATCAATCCCTTTGAGTCCACAAGCCAGATCCTCTTCCGGGCCTCTTCAACTGGGATTTTTGTCTGTTTTGACATCTCAAGAGCTATCAGCTCCGCAATTCCAGTACCAGCCTCTCCAGCACCAAGGAACAGGAAAGTGTGCTCAGCCAAAGTTCCACCAATCAACTTCAATGCAGCAACAAGTCCTGCTAGGACCACCGATGCTGTGCCCTGAAGAAAGAAAAGCCAAAGATGCACCACGGTAAGCTGAAAATCCTTTACCTACATACATTGACAATACGAGACCGAAAGGTCATCCGATATACCTGGATATCATCATTGAATACCAGATGGGTTGTGCCATACTTTGCCAATAGATCGAACGCATTGTGGTTAGCAAAATCTTCAAACTGTAAGATGCAGGGGAATCAAAAGTTAGAGCATCATAAACTAAGGCGCAACAGTCTAATAACCACACATATGGTTAATGATTTCTGAGCTTCAAGCATATTTTCAAAGTTGATTTGGGCATCCTAGGGAAACACATCCAAAAGATGTTAGTCCTAGTTAGAGCTAGCTATAGCGCGTACTCTCTTTTTTAATGAACCTCTTTTTTAATGAACTGACAATGGTGGCCCAGAGGTTAGACGCTAATCACATCAAAACACTATTATTCAATTAAATAAGAACCATATTGCAATACAATGAATAAAAGAATACAATGGAACTAATTGAAGCACCCCAATAGGGGTGGCAACGGGTTGGGTTGGGTCGGGTCAGATCGGGACCCAGACCTGGACCCGATTTCACTGGACTCGGCCCGGACCGCAAAATATAATGTGGGACCTGGACCCGATTGGACCCGACCCAAAAACTAAAATATCTATGCATTCAGCTACATTTAAATATATTTCATTTATTGGGACCCAAAAAATATTACTGGACCCGGACCCAAATAGAGTTCAGCTCCAAGATTTGGACCCAAACCCGACCCACCGGGACCAATTTTTGGACCCATACCTAGATCCGGATCGGTCTACCACTCAGGTCCCGGGTCGGGTTTAGGACCGGATCCATTGCCACCCCTACACCCCAGTCAATCTAAATACTACCATTCCATGTTCACTATTTTTTGATATTTCAGCCAGTTTTGCTCATAAACTCCCTTCATGCCCAACAAAACCATTATTCATTGACTTTGTACCTTCTACTTGACATTGTTTTTTTCACAAATAACGGGGTTCATATCTTTACTTTCTAACATATGACCCAAATGATGGAATTTCTCACTACATTGCCATTTGTTTTTTTTTCTAGTGTAGACTAATAATGATTTAAAATTTGTTTTCAGTATATACTTTTGCTATTATATATTTAATTCTCCCTTTGTTTCATGTGTCTGCATGCAACTCACGTGCGAGAAACTAGTTTGATCGAGACTTGAAACTACAATTCACAAATGAATAATGAGAACCGGGGTTCAAATGTCGTGCATAACAACACAGAGCTTCCCATCACTTAGCCAAAGCAAATAAAAGAAATTCTTTGGGAGAACAACTGACCTGTACGAGCACTTTCTCGCCATAGTTTTGCTTAACAGCACACATGAACTCGTGCAAGAGATCCCTATATTCCTGAAATCCAGGGAACAACAACCCATGTTTAGAAGCGCATGGAAAGGTACAAAAAGTGCTATTATAAACTAATTTGCAAACAAGAGTACGAAGAAAACCTGGCCAGTTGCTCTCTTCTGTCTCAGCCCAATATAGAACTCATCCTTCAACAATGTCTCGTTGTTTGTTCCCACATCAATTGTGACAGGCAAGCACTAAAATCAGCAATTACAAACCTTCAGAATTGCATATACAAAAATAGAAAAAACCCCAAATATATGTTATTTGAATATACATTATGTTCTTTTCACTAGGTTCTTTCTAAAATGTAGACATTCATCTCCATTGGGGAAGCAGGAGTATTTTTTATTTTTTAATAGACTCAGGACAATTTCACAACAAATGCCATACTGAATCTTGATCAAAGTAATACTTACAGCAGATGGGCGAATTCCTCCAAGTGCAGAGTACAATGCAAGTTTTCCAACAGGAATTCCCATACCCTGTAAACAATTCAAATATTGCAAATCATAAGGTCATATACATCAAAGAAGGATAACAGAATGAAGAAATGAGAAAACAAGAACCCCACAAACTTGTTATGGAATTGGAAAGCAAATTCGACAGTAATAAATTTACAGTGTGCAGCTCTGAAGGAACACAAAAGTGGAGCTCACAGTCTTACCTGACATCCGAGATCTCCAAGGCCCAAAATACGCTCTCCATCAGTTACAACAATGACCTGAATACTTTTCTCAGGCCAGTTCTTCAAAACCTCAAGAATTTTGCCCCTGCAAAAAGGTCATTCTTCTTTATTGGGTTCATGCAAATAGCAAACTAAATTAATTGCGTAGTGAAAATAAGATGGAATATGTGTTCGGTCAAATGCACATACTTCTCTTTCAGACTGATATAGAGACCCTGTGGCCGCCTGAATATGCTCCCATATTTCTGACAGGCCTCACCAACAGTAGGTGTGTACACAACTGGCAGTAGTTCCTCCACATTATCAATGAGAAGCTTGTAGAATAGCCTTTCATTCCTTTCCTGTTTACCAAAGTATGAATTAAAACCCCGACATCAGAAAAAAGAGAAAGAACAAGAGAGAGAGAGAGATTATTGTTAGGTGTTAATACCTGAAGATCCATCATCGCCATGTACTTTTGCAAAGGAACTTGATATTGGCGGAGGTTTTGCATGAGTTTCCTTTCCTGAAAGGCAAAACTCAAACAAAGATAATGAATAGCCATGAGATTGACAATGGGGGCTTTGTTGCGAATTCTTGCTACTAATGGTGGAATGGGGTTTGGTAATATACCTGAAGCTCTTGAGTGACACAAGTTGGTGGGAGAAGACCTCGCAAGTAGTGGGCATCCCTCTCTTTCTCCGAGAATGCAAGCCCCTTGTTGTAGTGTGGGTCTCTCAACAATGAATAGCCGCTGGAATAAGAAGAAAAATAAAATGCTCAATAAAACATGGATTCTCCTGTTGTAGAAGCCATTCAAGCCAATATGCCACAATATGAACATCAAAAGCTATGGATTTTGGAAAGCTATGGATTAGCTATGGTAAGCTATGGATTTTGGAAATGCAATGGAATGTTGTTCATTACAGCCAAAATCAGAGAAGGCTTAATTATTTAAGCAAGAAAACAAGAAAAAGTCAGATGCTCTAAATAGACAAAGAAACTTGTACCCAGTTTCACATATTTAGAAAAAAGAAATGAAGCAAAAACTATATCAAAATTGCGCCATGTTGTCCAGAGAAGATACCAGCATTACCTCAGCTCCAAATACAGGAAAAATGAGGGAAAAGAAATCAATGAAGAAATATAATTCTCAGAACTAATCATCAACAGACGAATGTTTTCCTAAATACTTAGATATCACAACAAAAAAAAAGGAAGACTTTCATCGAACGCTATAAAAATATATGATACAAAAGCAAAATAAAAAAATTATGAAACTCAGTGAATTTCTGGAATTCATCTCATCAAGCACAAGGGTTGCAACTTGCAACAACTAACCCCCAAAAAGAACACTCCGATTAACTCACATTAAATTTCATCAGATGGGGCATCATAAAGCTATGGAAGACCTCTTAGAGCTGAAAATTTGAAGGACTAAGACAGCTGAACAGGAGCTGCCTTCCTCAAGTGATTTAGATTGTTAACCAGCGCTTCCTCCCAATCATTTGTAATATTAGAAGTAAAAGAGAAATAGATCCACTTAGACCCAGAAAAGGGAATTCCAAACAAAACCTACCCACAAATGATTAACAAAAGACTCAATAAATACTGATTTTTCAAACAAGTCCAATATATTAAAGGCCCCAAAAAAAAAATGCCATATGAAGGCATGAAGACCTATTTTAAAGTAATTGCAAATTAGTTTTATCAGTAGAGTAACTCTAAAATAGAACAAGAAAATATTTATTTGATTGTGATATGTCAGCGATGAAACTGAGAGCAAAGGGTGAATAGGGTAAAAGGTTGTAAAAAATAAAACTCAATTATGTGGAATCCCTGAGTGAAAAGTAAAATTTTTTTTTTTTGAATTCGAGGAAAGTAAAATAATTTTATCAGGTCAGAGACATAGACTACAAAAGCAGAGAAGGAAAAAACCAGTAAACCCCTATGAATCAGAACAATTTCCTCCATGAACTGATTTTTCGCTAGCATATCCATGAATAACATATTCTTTAAAACTTTAACCAAAAAAAAAGATTTTTTTCTTTAAAAAAATAGTAAGTAAACAAAAGCCAAAACAGTACATTAAATTTTCAGATCAGAAAAGCAAAACAAATTGCAGTAAAAATTTAAAAAAAAAAGAAGAGAAATGACTCGAGTAAAAATATAAGTTAAACCATATATCACCTTGAGAAGAGACAAAAAAAGGCATATCTCCTACAAAAAATTAGAAAATAAGTAAAATAAAATCCAGTCAAAGAAGGCAATTGGACAAATTATTTCAGATCTCTCTCATTTTCTCTTTTGAAGTAAGCATATGCATGCCAAAACCCGAGGAAAAGGGGAATCTACAAAGAACAACCCATAACCACGTGCACACAGCAGAAAACTACAGAAAATAGAGAGAGAGAATAGCTTAAAATATATAATCAGTCAAGCAAAATATATCAATACAAAGCACACACTAGCACCAAGCATAAACAAAATGAAGAGCCTAAACAAGCTATATTAACGCAAAAGAAACGAAAAAAAAAATCTCTAAGAACAAACTGAAAAGCAAAAACAAAAAATCGAAGAATAAATCAAAAAGGGGCAAAACAAGGCCTGAACTGGCTATATCAGAACAATAAATTCAAAAAGGAAAAAGAGAATAAAAAACCCTGAAGTTTTATTTAATAAGCAGGAAAAGAGAAGAAATGACGTCTTTTTTTTTCAAGCTAAAATTAGAAAGGAACTGAATTTCACCTAAAAATAACCAAATCATCCTGAAACCCTCACAGATCGCAGAAAAGAACATCAATTGGGTCGTAATAAAATCAAGATCACTGACATTCACCCCAAAAAAAACGAAGATCCCTGATTGATAAGCAAAATACAAGAGAAAAAAGGGAGGATAATGATTTATAGCAGTCCAGCAAAAGTTGCATATAATAGCACGTAAAATCAACAGAAAATCACTGACACGATCAAAGCAAAATAAACACACAAAAAATAGTTCCAACAGAGAAAGATAGATAGATAAAGAGAGATAGATTGCAATTCAAATTAAACCATAAAACCACCAAATTTTCCTAATCAACAAAGACGATTTTTTAAAATGAAAAAAAATAAAAAAAATCCGTGACAAATTGCAGGCTCATTCAAATAAAAAAAAACAAATATTAAATTTTTAAAAGAAACAGGCGTAGAAAGCCAAACCTCTACGCAACAACCCCAAAAAATATTAAAAAAAAGACAGCAACGAAGACTCACAAAACGAAAAGTCGAAAACAAAGAGAAAGAAGAAAGCATAAACGAAGGAAAAGGAAAAGAAACAAAGTAAAAGAATAAAAAAAAAAAAAAGGAATTCTCACCTCGCAACTGTGACCGTCCATGGAGTCACGAGCTGGTCCTCCGTAGCCTGATCCTCACCGTACATATCCTCGACTCCACCTCCAACCGTCGATTTCGCATCCATATCAAGCACAGAGGGCCCATCACCTCTCATCTCTTTCAAAGTACTCTCCATTTTCGAAGAAGAAGAGGTCTCCTTTACCTCGACCGAATACGACGATCTACAGAAAACACGAACGCCGGGAAACAAACCAGTGGCCGGAACCTGGCCAGAAAACGTCGAGCTAAGGGCCAATCTCTTGCCGGAAAAGCTACAATGACCAGGCTTAAACAACAACCACAAGAGCCTTAGCATGTGAGCAGGAGGAAGCAGATATTTATAGGGAAAAACACATTATTGAGAGGCGACTATGACCAAAATCAAAGACGAAAACTTGTGAAAATGCAGAAAAAAACAAACTGAAAACAAAAAAAAGAAGATAAAAATCTCAAAAAATTAAAAAAAAAAAAATCAGAAACACGCAATTATTAAGAGAATAAAAATATCAAATGAAAATTACCAGAAAAATTTGGGTGGGGTTCAGAGTGGCCATTGCTGGAAAGTATGCTTTTTTCTATTTTTCTATTTTTTTCTGGTTTCTTTTTTCTTTTTTTATTTTTTGGCGTCACTGCCCCTGGAATTGTTTTTCCGACAAGGCGCCAGGGAGGGGCAAAATGGTAACTTTGAGGAGCTGTGACCACGAATAGGAGCGCGAGAATGGGTCGCAAATATATAGCAGCCGCAAGTTCGGGGCAGGCGTGCGTTCCGATGAGACCAATTCGGCACGTGCCAATAGTCTTTCACGTGGCCTCCACACCCACGTAAATAGCTTTTGTTTACTATCTCTTTTAAACGGTTCTGATTAAGACTTAGCACGTGTGATGAGATGATTTTCTACTGTTGCTTTTTAAGGGTTGAGATTTTGTACAAAGTGCCATAAGTAAAGATCGTTTTTTGGTGATAAGAACCAGGGTTATTTTTGTCATTATATTTTAATTTTTAGGTGTGCGATGGCAGGAACTAAATTTTATAAATATATAATTTGTAAAAAAAATTAAAAGTAAAATATTCTGAGATGTCAGATCTAGATCCAGATCAAACGATGGGTAGCTCACTTGATCTAAATTAGATCGCTAGATGAGAAAGAATCATATATCTTATATACTGTTGGGGAAATATATAAACATTGTTTTTATCTTTAGTTTTAAAATTTTAAAAATAGTATAAATTAAGCATATATATAAATATTTAAAACTTTTGAAAATAGATAGTCCAAATAACTTATTACAATACGCTCTATTTTTTTAATTTAAAATTATTTTTTATTTTCATACCTCTTCTCCCGATGTCGAGATCATTAATTGAAGGGTTCTCCAAAATTGGAACTCTCTCTTCTAGACCATTTTTGAGGTACACTTTATTTTTGAGGTGCACCTTACTTCAATAGTACTCGAGGTCGACATGATCAATTGAAGGGTTCTCCAAAATTGAAGGTTTCTATTCTAAAAGATTTTTTAGTACTAGGTTACAACCATATATTAACTTTTTCAGTTATCTAAAATGGCATGAGGGAATAATCATTTAACATTTTTCATATTTTTTTATTTAATTCAAGACACCCCATAAGAAACTTGAATCATGACTTGACATAGTTACAATTCAGTAATTCATTAAATAATTCATCTCTCATGGGTACTTTAATATATCTTTCTTTGTATACTTTAATTTTAAGTTTTAACTCAAATATAGCAGGTCCTTGTATGCTTAAGTAATGAACTATTTAACATTCTACTTATTTGTTTTTTCGTTTTAATTTAAAAAATCCCAACAATGGACACATTATGAGAATAAGCAAAATTGCTAAATTGTAGATAAGTTAGATGTATTTTTTTTACAAATATATTTAATTTTTACATATACCTAATCGTTTGTGGCATAAAAAGTGGATAAATGTGTGGCTTTTTATCATGGAAAAAAAGAAAAAGAAAAAAGAAGTGAAGTGATTTTATCTTCATAATGGAAGCACCTCCATTAAATGATAGAAATCTAAGTAACCCTTGTATATCATGTAGAATGGAACTCCGAGGAAACTTCTATTGAAGAATGGAACTTTACTGAATCGTGTGGTAATTTCTATTGCAGTTGAGAGAGGAAACCATGGAATTTAATGATACAGCCGAATGAAAACATGTATCGACTATGTGTGTATGCCAATGATTTAAAAAACGGATCGGTGACCCGATCGGGCATTTTAAAAACCGATTTGGATCAACGATTCGACGATCCGGATCGGAAATCGGCTGAATAGGTCGGATTAAAGCTTCAAAAAATTCCGAAAATTTTATTAAAATTCATTATAAATGTTGTGTTTTAGGAATCTAATAAGAAATGAGGGTACTACATTATTAACTTTCAGTTTTTTCATCAATTTATGAATATTGAGATGCTCTTTCCTTGTATAAACTTAAGTATTAAATTTGCATCACATAAAAAAAAATCATAGCATTATCATGCATAAAATATATAATTATACATGGACTATAATAAATAACAGACTAAATCAAGGAAAGAATGGCCATTAAAATCTCGTTTTGGCCGAAAACCCTAATCCACAAAAAAAACCCAAATTATTACAACCTAACTAACTATAATCCAAAATTATTACAACCTAACTAATTATAATATTATATACTGAAATTATAATTATTAGTTTACATTTTATAATTATTTTATTAGATAAATAATAACAAATTAAAAATATTTTATAATATTATCTAATTTAAAATGTATTATTGATAACTGTAAGAAAAATAGTACATTACATGATTTATAATGTAAAAATTAATAAATACAATAAAAGATTTCGTTATCTATGTAAAAATTAATAAAATGGGAACAAAAATTAGCTCAAGAAGGGATAACTATTATATGGCCCACGAGGGGATTCGAACTCGAGATGTCAAAACAAATAACATTAGTGATAACCATCATGGCTCCTTTACATATATATTTAAAATTACCTATTAATAGCATATATTTACATTATGTTTTCATTTAATGATGTTTGGGAATTACGCCACATCAAAGGATAAGTATTCAAATATGATATATAAATAACTATGTAATTGGAAGATTAATGCAACTGTGAAAGCACTAGGGCATCAGTGCACTTGCACACGTGCATGTGCGTGTCTCACGTGTGGCGCATGTGGTCTGCATCGCATATGTTTTTACGTGTATGTGTGTGTCGCACGTGTGTCACATGTGGGAGTGGTGCGTGTTGCAAGTGTGTCACATGTGGGAGAGGTGTATATGTACGTGTCGTACGTGTGTCACATGTGGGAGTGGTGTGTCACAGGTGGGAGTGGTGTGTATCTACGTGTGTCACATGTGGGAGTGGTGTGTGTCGCAAGTGTGACGTATATACACGTACACACGTGTGGGAGTGGTGCGTGTGGCACATGTAATGCACACATGTACGTGCATGTATGTGTAGGAGTGTGTACGGCTCGTGTCACATGTGAGAGTGGTGTGTATGTGCATGTCGCACATGTGTCACATGTGGGAGTGGTGTGTATGTGCGTGTCGCACGTTTGTCACAAGTGGGAGTGGTGTGTGTTGCCCATGTGTCACATGTGGGAGTGGTATGTGCATGTCGCACGTGTGTCACATGTGGGAGTGGTGTGTCACATGTGGGAGTGGTGTGTCACATGTGGGAGTGGTGTGTCACATGTG
>NW_006499905.1:1559989-1570663 GCF_000471905.2 Amborella trichopoda | reverse complement strand
CACATGTGTCACATGTGGGAGTGGTGTGTATGTGCGTGTCGCACGTGTGTCACATGTGGGAGTGGTGTGTCACATGTGGGAGAGGTGTGTATCGCACGTGTCACATGTGGGAGTGGTGTGTATGTGTGTGTCGTACATGTGTCACATGTGGGAGTGGGGTGTATGCGTGTGTCGTACGTGTGTCACATGTGGGAGTGGTGTATCACATGTGGGTGTGGACGCGTCACACGTGTGGGAGTGGTGCATGTGGCACGTGTGATGCACACATGTGCATGCATGTGCATGTGGAAGTGTGTACGGCTCGTATCACATGTATATACGTGTGTGAGTGGTGTGTGTGGCACGCATGATGCGTACACACGTGTGAAGGAACTGGGAGGGAACCGGTTAGAACCGGGAGGGAATTCGCTAGACCCGGCGGTTCTACTCTGGAACCGGGCGGTTCCCGGTTTTGTGCTGGAACCGGCACAGGCCGTGCCGATTCTCAAGTCGAACCGGGCGAGTCGAATCGGGCGAGTCCGGTTCGACTTGGCGATTTTTAAATCATTGGTGGCGGTTCCCGGTTTTGTGCTGGAACCGGCACGGCCTGTGCTGATTCCCGAGTCGAACTGCGAGTCCGGTTCAACTCGGCGATTTTTAAATTATTGGTGGAACCGACGATTCTGCTCTGGAACCGGGCGGTTATCGGTTTTGTGCTGGAACGGACACAGCTTGTGCCGATTCTCGAGTCGAACCGGGCGAGTCCGGTTCGACTCGGCGATTTTTAAGTCATTGGTGGTGGTTCCCGATTTTGTGCTCGAATCGGCACGGCTGTACCGATTCCCGAGTTGAACCGGGCGAGTCAGGTTCGACTCGGCGATTTTTAAATCATTGGTGTATACACATCATTTTGTCATCCTCATCAACCGACGATTGAGATGAGCCATTGTTCTGATCAATGTTTGATTACTTCAACGAGCCAACTCAGACTAGGATGAGTAACTCAAACTCGTCACCTTGGTGAGTCTGAGTATTCTTAAGTTCAGTGGTCAACTCTGAGATCTTCAAAAGATAAAGAAATTATATAAAAAAAATATTTATAATATGTTTTTAATGTTTTCTACCGTTTTAGCAAAGATTGGAAAGTGTTTTGGCTATGAATGCTCAATGCATATTTTTATATTTTGTATTATTATTTCTAAAATAACCCATCATAATTGATTTTTTGAAATTCACACTTTTTTTTAATTTCATTTAGATGTATTTTGTGTAATTTTCTTTTAAATATACTTTTCTTTTTCTTTTTTTTTGTTTTTTTAGCACTTTTTGCCCTAACTAAGACCCGGCTCGACTCAAGACAAGTAATTTGGACTAGGCTTGAGTTACTCATCTCAGGCTAGGACTGAGTCCTGTCCCCAAATCATGGCTTTGTACATTGGTTCCAATTAGAGTCCATCAAGCAAACAACTCATCTCCATCATTTGTTGAGGAGAACAGGCCGCTAACTACAATTGACATTCTACAGAGATACTTGGACACTGGCGAGTCTTGAGGAAAACCTTGGGAATCGGCAAATCTAGCCAGCTCCCAAAGTTTTCTATAAAGGTTTTTTTTTTTTTTTAAGTGTTGATGGTGAAATAAAACCTATGGCATCATATTGACACCTAATGCCCACTCGAAATAAGGTTATTTTATTATTTTTAAAACTAGGCACTCATCTATCTCAAATTCAAGACCCCTAGAAAGTCCTTACCAAAATCCCTGGTTTAAAACACTGCACACAAGTGTCCGATGTAAATCAAGATGTATGGTCGCAAAGGGTTTTTCCTATCATTTTACAAGCACACACATATTGTACCATTCTTACCAATCAAGAAGTTGTGGCCCAAACAAGGGTTTTGAAACCTGGTAATGTAGATCGAGAATGGTGGATATGGATCTGATTGCGTGATTTATTTTACAAAATTTTCATCGATTCAATCAATTTGAATCACTGTCCCCGCCGATCTGGATTAGTACCAAATGGATCATCCAATATCAGATTGTGGGTTTTGTAATAATGGCCCAAATATAAATGAAAAAGTATACAAATATACCATTTATTTTTAGTACGAAGAGGTCTCAATTACTCATCTACATCATGTTTCAAATCAAGCAGGTCTCCATCATGTACATCACATTTCAAATCAGAACCAGACTCAAAATTCAAAAAAATATCTCAAACTTTGTATAACACCCCGAGCCACCCAATGTGATATCTAATGGCTAGTGGCCATTGTGACCTTGTTGTAACAAACATAAACCGTCTCATTGTATACAGGGGCACTGTTTTGGTGAGTCAGCCGACTCACCTGTTACCATGTGGTCTCTTGTCAATCTAACGTCCACCTCTAATATGGGTGTCAAAAAATGTTACATCCACTAAAAGTTAAAATGAACAATGAGTAAAAGAATTCAAACAATAACATTTATATTTTTTCAAAAAGAAAATTTCTAAATTTAGATTATTATCATGGTCGAGATCATTGAACTCTATAATATTGGATTGAAAATAGATATATTTTATAGGAAGACCACACAAGAATAGTGTGAACCGGCCGACTCACCTAACACTTTTCCTTGTATACAAACCCAAAAATTCTACCAACATAAAACACACATTACATGTTTTGGGGTAGGTGAGATGTGTGTGAATCCACTGGTCCAAGGTAGATGCCCCACTTATCAAAGGTGTATGTGATGAGACATTGTATTTTGCATTGAGATTTATTTATTAATTATTATTTTGACACACATTGAGAAATATTACTATTGAATTAAAATAGGCATTACCTTTGGAGAGCTCATAAAGGACTTGGGAAACAAGCCAAATCAGTTGTAGAAATTCTCCTTCAAGTGCGAGGAAAAGTTAGAAACCAGGATGTTTATATCGACAAGATATTTTTGACATTTTTTCCAAAGTTTTCTTTGCTTGGGCGGGTCGCCCCCTTAAGAAGATTTGATGATGTTTTTGTATAATTTCAATCCCCACAAGGAATCAACAAATCTAAACGATTCTCCATCACTTGAAAGTTTAAACAGTGACGGAAATATTGAGATGGTGAGAGGTTCAATGATTTACATTTTTTTATTTTTTGTTCTCTAATGGGCTTTTTTTTCTTTTTTTTTCTTTTTTTTTGGGAGGGGGTTATATCATTTGAAAGTTGAAACTGAGACGGAAATATTGAGATGGTGAGAGGTTCAAGGATTTATATATATATAATTTTTTGTTCTCTAATTTTTTTTTTTCTTTTTTTTTTGGGGGGGGAGGGGGGTTATTATGCTTTGGAATTGGCTTCCGCATTTATTTACATACAGCAAAAAAAAAAAAAAAATTTGTTTTCTAATGCATTTATTTTATAATTATGTGTTCAACATTTCTTTTTTGCTAAATTAATCTAAAGCCATCCAAATGTCACATCAAGGTTAACAACATATTGATGCCCCAGCCTGGCTTGGCTTGGGTCCCTAAAGGCTTGGGCCGAGCCGGGCTGGGGCCCTGATGTAAGCTTGGCTTAGGGGGCCTAGGTAGCTGCTGGTCTGGCTAGCCTTAATAAGTGGTGGAAAAAGGGAAAATTTATCAAATACAAATGAAATATGCATGATTTAAAAAGTTTACACATTTAAAGCTATTCTAGTTCGATCTCATGATCGTTTCATGTGCATCATAGTTTGATTGTGGAGTTCTTTGTACAAATAAGCAAGTATTGTTGCGGCAGTTTTCCATAATCAAATAAGAAACTCATAAGTCTTAAAAAGAGCCAGAAAATAAGTTCCCCTCAAAAAACAAAAACATACATTTCATATTAAAATTTTTTGTTTGGTCAATCTTTCAAGTGCTTAACTTGTTCCCAAAGCGATACTCAAGTTTTTAATGGGTGTTTTGAAATTAAAGCAAACAATATGGGTAAAACACAAAATGGTTTTGTTAGGGTGAGGCAGTTTATAAATTTTCCCAGAAAAATAAAATGCAAAAGCCTCGGCCAAGTGGCCCCTTGCACAACACTAGGGCCTCGCCCAAGTAGCCCCTTGCACAACACTAGGGCAAGGAGTTCGGGCCTGACCTGCCATTGTACCAAATTCTTTGGCCCAAGCTATTCTAATAAAAATATTTAATTTGATTCTTTAAAATTATAACTTAATTTAGACATTATCTTTTGATGAAAATAAAATTCGATACATTATCATGAGGCTTCACAATACTACGGCCAAGTTCCAAATCTATTCTCTCCGCATAGTCATCTTTCTCTTCAAAAGTCCCCCCTCAACCAAGAGTATACAGCGGTTGAGATGATGCTTCGAAATTTCATAGAACAAAGCCGCAATAAAGAAGTCAATGTAACCAGACGAAATTTCGACTGAAATATTGGAAAGACCCCGAGGTTTCGTGTATTTCGTCATTAATTCGAAGCTTCCATAGGCGTTAGGTGGCTAGGCAGGTTGCTGACGAAACTGGAAAAAATTGCAATCTTACCCTTGAAACACAAATTGGCGAAAGTACCCTTCACTTTTCATTTTAATGCAAAACACAAAAGCTCTAATTAAATAAAATTATAAAAATAATATTTGTTATAAATTATATTTATTTCCTGTGAAAGAGACACTGGCAGCACGTATGTGGCAGAAGTTTATGCAAACCAACTTTATTTTAATATATTATGTTTTGGAATTCATTGAATTTTTTTTATTTAATTCTTTATAATTTGTAGCTTTCTGAAATAGGCAAATAATAATTATTTTCTCACTTAGTTACTTTGATCGACGTTAAAGTAGAAAATTTTAAAAAATAAAAACATTTAATGTCCCATAAGAGTATACTGTACATTTACCCGCTCAATTAAAATATAAATAATTTTAGGATCACAAGTTGGGGTTGTAGCCTTTTCAAACCCATAATCTAATCTCAATTAAGAAAAATTAATTACCCCTAGAGAGCTTAAAGGGGATAAAGAATGAAATTTTTATAGGGTTTAAGCTTCATATAAACAAAATAAAATCTCAATATCAAATCCTCCTTAATAAAGCATTTTTTGGCATTGAAAATCTTTATGATAGCTCTAAAATTAATTTTCAACACTGACAATAAAGTTTAAAAGTAAAAAAAATGATAGAGATCTTGCGATATGTTAATACTTATTTTGAGAGAAAGATAGATGATTTAATTAATTTATTACATTATACATTATTTTTAAAATTTAAAATCCTAATTTATTTATACAACCATAATATTCAATATGAGATGATGGATTTAAGGGTTTTTAAGTCCTTACAATTTTTGATGAGTTATGAAGTGACATTTTACTTATTTTAATAGGGCTACAACCCTATCAAATCTTTTCCGTTAAATTTTCATATATGTGTTAGAAAACTCAGAATTAAATTTTTTATAATAGTAATCTAATCATTCTTAAACGGTTTGCAAAAAATTTAGATTAAAAAAAAAAAATCTTCTACATGTCTTTGGACTGATGGAGTATATATACATTATGCTCCTGTGAGGGCAAAGGTCACGGGCCCGTAAAAAACAAGTTATTTTACGCGCCATGCAAAAGATTTTGGGGGCGACGCGTCTTTGACTTTGAGACCGAGGACGTCACGACCCAAGGGACACAATCGGCACGTGGTCACATCAGGACCGTGGAATCAACTTTAACAGATTTGTCGGGGAATTTGTGGAATTCCGACGTGTGGGTTGATGACCGGGAAAACCGGCTATAGCCAGTGCGAGTAGAAAGGCACCGTTTTTCTACGGGGTTTTGAAATCCTGGCGAAGGGTAGAAGGGTCTCGTATGATCATTACTCAAATCCAATATAATAAAAATTTAAGTTTTGGCATGTGGTCTCTTTAACCCATATATTTTATAAATAAAATAAAATTATATTATATAGGAACTTGGACTTGGACTTGATAAAATAATGTGTCAAGACCGAACATAAACCATCAAGTATTTAAAAGGGAGATATATAGGTGTTATAAGACGTAAAATTCCTTTTTTTTTTTAATAGTAATGGCTCATTTTCTGACTCATTGAAACTTGCAATTTAAGCCTTGAAAATTCTTTACATCGATTATCTCGGCTCAAACATTATGGTTGTAAAAAATTTAAGATTTTAAGCTCCAAAAATGATGTATATTATAACAAATTATCTAAACCGTTTATTTCACTGTAAAAATAAATGTTTACAAATTTGTAAGATCTGCACATCTTTTTAATTTTAAAAATTATTGTCGTTATTGAAAATTGATTTTAAAGCCATCATGGATATTTGTCTTGCCAAAAGTGCTTTTCCAACCGCGATTTGAGGAGGGGCTTTATTTTGTTTTCATAAAACGTATGCCTTAAAGTAACTTCCTCTTTTTTAAATTATAATCATCCAGTGATTTTGAGATGGTTCCCAAAATTAGAAAATAAAAATTGCCCCAAGTTAGTTTTCTACTTCAAGGAGTAAGTGTACAGTCTATGCTCCAGCAGTAGCATATCCTATATTATTTTTCGTTTTTCTCTAAAAAACATTAATATATATTTACTAATATACAAAATTCACCATTATCATCATCTGTGCTTTATCCTAATTATTAGGAGTTAGCTATGCAAATCATGTTCGACAATTCTACTCAATCAAAGGTAAAAAATATGCTTAAAAAAGAAAAAAAGAAAAAAAAATATAGGAAGAAGAAGAAGAAATATATGCAATTCCGATGTCAGAAAATCTAATAATATTATGAGAGTTGATTTCTTTTCCTAATTGTAAAATTTGAAGGTCCTAAAATAAGCGGATGGTGAATTTGTGAGAAACTGAGAATAGAAAGTTCAAAAGAGGTTGAGATGTTTTGATGCTATTACATATGGCATCTTTTGTGAGATTTTGAAGTGTAGCTTTACTTTTTTTATTATAATGCTAGCCTCTATGTCCTTTAATTAATAAAAAAAAACTCTTAAAGTAAATCTTGAATACAACCTTTATGGATTAACCAATTTTTTCATGTAAATAATGTTGCCTTTCATCAAATTCTCATCATAGTCTTCCTTTTTCTGTAAGAAATTTTTTTTTGCTTTATTTTTTTTAGGTAATTCAATGGGAAAGATATGCTCATGCACATTATTTCAAATAAACTAAGGAGTTAGCTTTTTTTAAAGGCGTCAATGGGTTGTATCAATAGTATTGAAAACTACAACATGGTAAATATGTACGGGGTTGCTACCACCACGCCCCAGAGAATGAGGTTGGGACATCGGTGGGGGTAGATTCCTCAACATAACATCCCACATCCATTTTCATTATTACCATATTTTTTAATAAAATTCAATACGAGGAATGAAATATAGTACCATTAATTTCAATGACTAACCCATGTCCAATTCTTATTTTCACTTGAGTACTTCTAAGGGTACTGAGTTTTATGGATTAACCCTCTTTCTAGGGCTAATGTCACTCTCTATATATTAAAGGTCATGTGCTTTTTATGGATTAACCCTCTTTCTAGGGCTAATGTCACTCACTATATATTAAAGGTCATGTGCTTTTGAGAGAGATGGGTGACCGACAAAAACCACATTTATTATATAAATAAATGATGGAGCTATGGTGGGTCATCATGTACATAACTTAAAATTTTTTACAAATCAATAAATTGACCACCATAATCAGAATTGAAGAAATAGGTTTTCCGATTTGGAAATAAATTAGGAAAAAGTTTATGTAAGATTGACGTCTTAAAATGTAAAATTAAGGTGCACCTCGAAAATCCTTCCGAAAGGTTGTTTTGATGTTGGAAAAACGTCAAATTGAACATCTTGACGTTGAGATGTGTAAGAAATGGAGAGAAAAAGAGATTTCAAGTCTTAAACATAGTACATCTATTAATATATTATTTAGACGGTCTAATTTCAAGAATTTATTGGGTTTATAGCTCTGGTTGATTTGAACTATTTTTAAAATTTAAAATTTTATAATTAGAGATAAAAATAGATACTTGGACTATCCTAAGAATTTTCAACACTAAAATTGCATCTCATGACAAGGTTTGAGGTGCACCTTACTTTAATTGTTTAATGGTGCAACCTATGCCAACTACACTCAATAAAATATTCTAAATTTTGTTTTTAAGCTGTTCATCGTTATTTACATAAATATTTTTTTGACAAATGTTAAAAACTTTTATCGATAAAGTGCCTTTTTTTTTTTTTGACAAATGTTAAAAACTTTTATTAATAAAGTGCTTTTTTTTTTTTTATCAAATGTTAAAAACTTTTATTGATAAAGTGCTGAAAAAGCATTAGATTACAAATTTAGATCAGGACATTGGACACCGACAAAGAAGATAAGGAGATTCCATGTTTTGCTAGACAATCACTGCATCATTGGCCTCTTGGTAGACGTCACATTCTATTTGCACTAGGCTTTGGGTAGCAAAATAAAAAATTTATAATACAGGGATTTCAAAGTTACTTTAGATGCATTTCTAATCCTAAGTCAATAGCTAAGATGAATTTTTTTTTTTTGAAATAAGACAACATTTGAATGAGACTTCACTTATATATTAAATAATGGGTGCAGTTGTCATACAAATGCATCAGTAGCTATGGAGGTAAGGTGTACCTTCAAATTTTATCATGGTATATAATTGATGTAAAATGTTTTTAGGATTATCTCAAAATCTATTTTTATATCTAATTATAAAATTTTAAATTTAAAAAATGGTTAAAATCTAGTAGATCTATAAACATATGAAAATCTTGAAAATGGACGGTGTAGATGATATGTTGTAAAAAACACTACTTATGAGACTTAAAATCTTTTTATTTTTCATGGTCATACATCTCGATGTTAAGATGATCGATCAAAGGGTTTTTCAACATTTAAACTACCTTTTTCGATGTCAAGATGATCAATCAAAGGGTTTTTCAACATTTAAAATACCTTTTTCGATGCATTTAGACTGTCATAGGGCTAGCAACGGGTCAGGCCGAGTAGTTATATTTCTCTTTCATAGGGATGGCAATGGGCCGGGCCAAACGTTCTCTAGTAACCTCAACAGACGTCAGAAAGGCTTAAATTCCTCCCTCTTTTCTAGCAAAGTCATCAATCTCACTTTTTGGCCCAACTTTCTTTCATTCTTTGTTTCTCATTCTTGCTCCAAGATTTTTTCAATGGTAAACCTAGGAAGATTTGAATAGGACCCACAATTTATGCGGCAAAACTGAGGAGTAAAAGGTTCATGGTTCTCGAACTTCAAAGTTCAAACCTCTCGTGTGAAAGTTTCAAGGTTCTCGAACTTCAAAATTCAAACTAGTCGGGAAGATCGATTCCTCTTTCTAGATTTCCTTTTAATTTTGTTTCATTTTTTAAAACAATTGCACAGTCATCTCTCTAGAATTTCCCATACCCCACGATTTCGTTTACACATAGGAAGATTTTTTTAAATAAGGGACCATTTAAGCACTCCTAGGGTTTTGGGGACATTATAGAAACAAGAATGATGAGGTAGTTAGTTAGGTTTTCGAGGTCATTTTCTATTCATGCATTATGAGGTTATTAGTTAGGTTATATAAGTTGTTTTTAATTCATGACTAATTGTATTCATGATTTTATATAATTAGGACTTGATTTCTATGCCGCCAAGCCTGCATATGTAGAAATACAGGCTTATTAATAAATCTATTTTGAGGTAGATTTTTGGACTTAATTATTATGGATATGTAATCTCTAACGTGGAGATCATGAATATTAATAAGTAAATAAATTTTAAAAATTGAAAATAATAATTCTAGTAAGAAAACATTTGAACCGTTAGTTTCTATTGTTTTTAAATGAAACACTTAAAGATGGACGCCTTACACTTTTTGGACGGCATATATAATCATGCGGTCCTGCACACATTAAAAAAATTTCCATATAATTATGATGCAATGTACGTAATCATTAATGGTAGCGGAGATAAAATGGCACGTTTCATCCAACATTGCACCGATATCTTTCAAGGGTGGCAATGGGCCAGTCGGTTGAGCCCGGTCTAACCCCCTCGGCTTGGCACTAAAAAACTAGGGCTTAGGTCATAGAATGTGTTGGGTTAGGGCTTGGACTACAAAATGTATCAGGCCATGACTACGACAGGGCCAACCCTTTTATTCTTTATTTTTTCTCTTTTATATTTTTTTCTAATGTAGCTTGTCACATACCTAATATGGCTACCTCTTTGGCCAAGTCCGTGGCCTAGTCTGGCTCGGGCTTAGGTCTGCCTTATTGGGGTCAAGGCCAGAACTAGCCGGGCCTAGGAATGGCTCGTTGCCAGCCCTACCTCTTAGTTGATAGCAATCTTTTAGAAATTGGATCGATTGAGCTTCTAAAAATCTAGTCCGAATCAACAAATTGGATTGATTATCCTCTATGAGAATTGGTCACAAAACATTAAATAATAATTTTAATTTTGAAAATATAAAAACTAAAAATAAAATTGGTGGGAATCAAGTGATTCAGGTGATTTAGATCACTTGGTTCTCCAACAAAACTAGGTGATTCGATGGGAATTGAACCGTTCCCAGCTATGATCAGGAACCCAGTTTGTCCCACCGAGTTTCAGTCTGGATCAGGTGGACCGTTGAATTTTGAGATACCGGTTTAGAGAGAGAGAGAGAGAGAGAGAGAGAGAGAGTT
>NW_006499905.1:1538739-1559805 GCF_000471905.2 Amborella trichopoda | reverse complement strand
GTAGTAGTAGTAGTAGTAGTAGAGAGAGAGAGAGAGAGAGAGAGAGAGAGAGTTGGATATACAAATTGTTCTGCCCTCTTTGCAAAAAAAATTGATCTTTATGGAGGTATTTTAGACAAGATACGATTTTTTTTTATGAAACTAGGATTTGAGACTTTATACAAATTATTTTAATTTTCTTTTGGCTCAATAATGAAACTAGATGACCTTCACACGAATACAGAATCACATCAGTAATGAACCACATAAATCTTGATCTTCTTTTAAGCTATTTTCAAATTGATTTTGTATGATGTTCATTTTTTTATTGCAAAATGGATTGATAGGGATGCAATCCTATCAAAATAAGTAAATCCTCACCTCATAACTCATCAAAAAGTACAATTCAAGTATTGAAAAACCTTTAAATAGATCATCTCGGCTTGAACATTGTGGTTGTGGAAAAAATTTAAGATTTTAAGCTCTAAAAATAATGTATGTCATAACAAATTATCTAGACCGTCCATTTTGCCCTAAAAATAAGTGTTCATAGAGCCACAAGTGTTTTCGTTGCCGAAAGTGCTTTCGGGACGAAGATTTGAGGTGAGGCTCTATTTTGTTTTCATAGGCCTTATAGAAACATCATCCTTTTTTTATTTTTGATATTGACATCCCCATGTGGTTAGGGTTTCTCACGAAAATAAAGACGACAATAATTGGCATTTAGTATTATTTACACACTGCATTTTGAGCACTAATGTAAATGCTTTTATAGTACGTGTGGTTTGGGATTAATTAAAGCTCAGAAATGATGCTACCCTTGAAGCAAAAGTTCTCAGTAGGCCATATGATAAGACTACTGTCTTTTAAAACTCTATTAAAAGCAGAAAAGCTTCCATTCAAATGGAAGCTACGTGCATGTGGGACCATAAAATTAGGTAGTCCCCAATGTCATGGATTTTATATTTTAGACAAAAATTATTTCCATGTTTGTTGGCCGTCCTTATTTGAAACTAATGTTTAAAAAACTGGATTTGGTGGGGTGGATCGTTTATCTATATCGGCGATCCATGAAAAAATACAAGGATAAAAACATAATGAAATAAGGTTTAGGGAGGTTTTAAACACCTGAATAAATCCAAAAAAGCAAAAAAAGATAAAAATAGTTGAAGAAAAAGAAGGGATTTTTGGGAGGGGCCAGACGGTTTTGGTACTTGGTCCAAATCGGGTCGATCCCAGCCGATCCGATCAGGAGATTCTCGATTCTGACTGCATTTTTCAAAGAATATTTGGCACCAAAGCGCAGGCTTTAAAATTAATGTTTAATGGGTCAAACATGTTGTTACTTGGCCTAAACCAAGGTCTTATAAGTGATTTACACTAATTAATTAGCATATTGAGACATCATCTTATGTTACATTCCTTAGGTAAATATTATATGCTATTGCTTGGAAATATTGAACCCCACATTCCTAATCCAAATATTCATTTAGGAGGAATTGGCATGAGCTTGATGGTTTGGACTTTTCAAATATAAAGAATATAAAGAATGATTCGTTATGGACTTTAGGGCTATATTCAAATTCCCATATGATATATGCTCCCTTGGGTATACGATTCATCGGTTGAAACCGCATTTTGGAGTATCCAATTTGGCATATGTATCTGCAATCCAATGATTATTGTGGAGTTAAAAACATACACACTTTATATGTATAAAAAACTAATGTCTTATAATTGAATAGATAGGTGGTGGCTGCTACAACGCGACGTTTTGAGTTTCATTCTTATTATGAGTTTGAGATCTTTCCTACAAAATAAAAAAATAAAAAAAGCAAAAAACATCTAATTTTGAATAGCTTTAAAACTCAAAATTCATTGTTATTATATATAGTTTGGTAATTCCAAATGAGATCCGAAAATGTTAGAAATACTCCAAAGTATTTTACTGAAGAAGTGTACAATGTGCTCATGCATAAGTATACTAAACGCACCCTATTAAAAAATTTAGGGTTGGCAATGGGACACTTGGCCTGGCACGGCCTATTCATCTTGGCCTTAAAAAAGTAGGGCTTGGGCCCTACCAAGGGCATGCACTTATGGCCCGAGGATAAGGCCAGGCCTTTTTTGGTCAAGGATCATAGCAGGGCTGGCTCAGTTTGGCCCTAGCCCAACCCTTTATTTTCCTTATTTTTTCATTTGTTTTTTTTTTTTTTGCAGTTGGCTTGACAAGCCCTGTAAATGTTGGTGTTGGTGTTGGGGTTGAAGCTATACTTATCACGTTATAGTAATCAAATACCGATATCTTTTGTAGAAATATTTTTGGTGAAAATTAGTTCAGCGGCCAAAATTACATTCTAAGAAGGGTAAGCTTTTTTTGGAAAGATATCTCCATACCCTCTATTTTTAAGTTTCATTTCACAATAGACCCAAAGATTTAAAAGATATTTTGGGGCATAAAATTTGTAGATTTTACTTCTGCTAACCCTATGAGCTAATTTAAACATGTTTTTTTAGGCCAAACAAATATTAAAAGACATATTTTTTCTTCATGGAGGTGAGAGGATACCAAGAGGAGTGAGAGAGAGGTGTTTGAAAAAACACGGGAGGAGACAGAGTGAGAGATACATGAAGAGAGAGAAATAGATAAGTTTGGGGTATATAAGTGAAGAGAGATGATTGGATTTAGAAAGAGCATGTCTTTTTCACATTTATTTAAGTTAAACAATGAGTTTAAAGCTCTCAAGAGGTTAGAAAATATCTTTTGAAACCTTCAGTTTATCAAAAAATGAAACCTAAAAATAAGGGATATAAAATATTTTCCCACTTTTTTTGCCTGGATATTGAGAGTGTTTTGAATCAAGGAAAAATTTATATAAAGTGTAAACATTATACTGTTAAAGTAAGGTCCACCTTAAAAATCCAAGAGAGTAATTCAATGTTGAAATGCCCTTCAATAGATCATTTCGACCTCAAGATGTATGGATATGAAAAAATAATAATTTATACCTTAAAAATAGTGCATTTATAACAAGTTATTTGGATCGTCTATTTTCAAGACTTTTTAGTGTGTGTAGATCTACTTGATCAGTACCACTTTTGAACCTCTGAATTTCATATCTAGGGATGAAATAGAAGTTCAAGTTATCATAAGGTTCTCGATAGCAAAATTACATCTTCATTGAAAATCTTGAGATGCGCCTTAATACTATCGACGTGTATTGATACAATTTAATTTTTATCATTTTCTATGAATCCGTTTGACTTGAAATTTTAGGGGCTTGTGGGCAAGACCTAAGTGTATCATAGAATATATACAAAAAAATAATATACATAAAATAAAATGATCAAAACACCATCCACAATTATTGACAAGGGTAGGGCATTATAGTTATCTTAAATTTTACAAATTACTTCTTTCTATTTTTTTGGGTATTAATTTGCACTGGTTACGCATCCATGCCCCAAAATATATAATTTCTTAAAAAAAAAAAACTCAAACATTGAGCTGCTACACTGGCCAGCTCACCAAAGTTTGGATATGGGGCTGCGTGTTAATAATGTTTCGTTAGCCCTTTGGATACAAAATTACTCCATATAATCCAAACAACAATCTTTTATTAAAAGCGTGCGGTTTTCATAAAGCCAAGGCTCCCAGCAATCAAAATAAAGCGCACTTTCAAATAGTGTGGAGAATGTGGTTTTAATATTGAAAATATTTGTGATAGGTTTAAAATATATTTTGATTTCTAATTATAAAATTTAAAGTTTAAAAAATAGTGTATACCAAGCAGATCTATGAAAACTTGAAAATCTTGAAAATTGATGATCCAAAAATGTATTACAAGATGCATCATTCCAAAACTTGAAAATCCATTTTTTAATCTTGAGGTCGAGATGATCAATTTGAGGATATTTAAGCATCAAAATAACCTCTTCTGGTGAAATTTTTGGTGTGTGCCCTAATTTGATTGTTTAGATCCTCGCACTTATATAAACTTTTTCCTTTTTAATATTCACACATACCATTTTAAAATTGAAGCTTTAAACTTTGGTTAGTTGCTGGTACTAAAGGTACTAATAATAAAAGCGTGAAAAATGGGGATGATCTTTTTTATAATAATACGTGCATATAACACATTAACCATTCTAGAATTTGGTACAAATTCAATGAACCACTTTAAAATTGATAGTATTAATTTTTAGGGAAAATTATATAAATATATGTTTTATTTCTTGTTATTATCAAAGTACCTAAAACTTTTTTTATTACTCATGTGTCCGTTTTTTGGACTTTATAACAATTTTTTATGAAATACCGAATTGCCCATCTTTTATTTTTCAAAAGCCGAAATGGAATGGCCACGTCCTTCTCACACTACCCTAACTTTTCGATTTTTTTTTTTTTTGAATGGTTATTCTAACCTTTTGGTCTCCACTCTTGCACTCTACAATTTTTTTTTTCTCTCTCTCTTTCCTTTTTGACTCCATGGAATACCAGCAAGCTTCACCAAATCGCACGGTTAAACTTTTGTAGAATGTTGATCTCCTTTGTGATATGTTCTCTACACTGCTTAACCGCAAAATATTTCCTATCAATTGTGGCTTTGTAAACTGACTCCCCTATCTTGCAATCTGTGAAAGGAAAGCGTATATCGTGTATAGAGCTAATATAGAGAGTATATATTACAATCAATATTTATGGGAAGGGTTGATAGGGTATATGTATTTTATTATAAGATTAGATATGGTTTAGGTGTCTATGATTTAGTTTATATTATTGTTATTTATAATTTGTCTATAAAAGATAAGTCTGTACATCCACATGAATAATGGACACAAGGAGTCTCTTCAGAGAAATCTGAGACTCTCCACATGGTATCAGAGCTAAATTCATTTTAGTTGTGTCCATTCCTCGTCTCTGAAGCATTGTCGTTAATTTTCAAGACGAGTCTGTTGATCACCAAGTCAGTGCAATTTCTGTCGAGTTGTGTTTTGACTCTCTGTTGAGTCATGTTCGACTCTTTGATCTGTCGTCTCTGCTGATGCGTGTTTTGACTATCTAATATGTCATCTCTGTCGAGTCATGTTTGGACTCTCTGATCTATTTCTATGCTAAGTCATGTTTCGACTCTCTTATTTGTTTGATCTTTTTCAAGAGTTCTTGAAGCCATCTGTTCTCGAGGCTTGTTGATTCACCACTGCTTTCGGTGCTTATTGATCAAGCAATCTGAGTATGCACCTAAAGATCCAACTACTCGTTTTCTACAATTAGTGTTCAAACTCTAGCTGCTCTCTCCTGCATCTTGAATATTAGGGGGGGAATTTGAAAGAAAGTGTACATTATGTATCGGGTTAATAAAGAAAGTATATACTTCAATCAATATTTATAGGAAGGGTTGATAGAGTATTTGTACTTTATCATAAGATTAGATATGGTTTAGGTATTTATGATTTAGTTTCTATTATTGTCATTTGTAATTTATTTATAAAAGATAAATCTGTACATTCATATGAATAATGGAAACAAGACGTCTCTTAATAGAAACCTAAGACTCTTCACACAATCCTTATTCAAATCCATGGTTGCTACCATAATTTTACTCTTTTGGTACACAACTGGCTTGTCAAAACAGTCCGAGATTTCGACTAATCTCTTTTGTTTTGGGGTTCTTGGGTTCAAATTCTCGACTTTATCATTTTCTTCCACTGAATTGGAAACATCGATTCAAGGCTCGATCCCCCGAGAGTCGCAGGTTTTGATCTTTTATGATTTGTGTAAATTAGGAATAAATAAATAAATCAAAACTAGTACAAGGAAAGATACCATAGCTGATAAAAAAATGATAAGAACTCGGTGGGCATCATATCGGTGAGTAAGAGGGAAGAATCATGAGTAGAACCTGAAGGAGGCTGAGATAAGATTGGCAATTGATCAACTGGAATCAACAATGGAAGGTCCATAGCAACTGTAAAAGTCATGTAATTATTCGCTTCTTCAATTCTTTCAACTGAAGTATTAAGTCTTTTGCTCACTTCCACTGTATTATCGCCTTTTTCCACACATAAGTAATAAACAAAATTCGGTTTTTCAAAAAACCGAAAAATAAAAAAGTTGGATTTTAAAAAATTCGAAATTATTAAATTTCAGTTTTTAAAAAAAACCGAAAATGGGTAATTTCATTTTTTTAAAAAAAATAGTTATGAAGTCCAAAAAATTGACATTTGAGTAATAACAAATAGTTGTAAGGATTTTGGTAATAACGAAAAATAAAACAGATATTTCTATAAATTTCTCTAAATTGTATTTAGTTGCTACATTATTTCAGGTGATAATAATATAAGTATGATTAGTGTTGTTGGGCTTTGAGGGAGCAGCCCTCATGAAATTATGTCCCCAATGATTTTAGCCGGATTTGGCATCTTCTATTGGCTTCATAATCTTGAGAAGTTCATGTTTCATTAGCGTTTTTCTCATTTCACATGGAAAGTGTTCATTTCTTTTGCCTTCAATTTGGAATGAAGACTCTCTCTCTGGGAAGAGGTTATAATTCTCGAGAGTTTTTCTCATTTCATAAGGAAATTGCTCATTTCAAATACCTTCAATTTTTTTTTTGTGAAATCTCTCTCTTGTGGAAATTATAGAAACTTAGCTCATATTTTTTGGTACAATATTTTTTTTCTTTTTTATGTGTATACATCTTTCATGAGGGCTAAAAGCCTAATTATACAGAAATGCAGTTTCTAACATGGTATTAGAGCGATTGATCATCTTCGTCTATTACTCAGACTCTGCTGTTGCCTGTAACCACATTGTGGCAGCTGATTCAATCTGGAATCTTGACGATTTGTGTTTGGAGTTATTTAACATCTTTGGCTCTTCTAAAGATCTGTTGAAGACCAAGTTCAATTTCTTTCGTTGTGTCTCTGCTTCCGAGCCCTTTATTCTGGTTCATCATTATCCAGCACTGAGAATGCTAAATCGTCAGCTCTCGGTGAGTCGTACCCTCTCTCTCTTCTCTTGTTTTTAATTATTTCTCTCTGGGGTTCGCTTGTAATTTTTCCATGAACCACCTAGTGTTTCATTTTCAATACCCATCTCCTTCAAACCCCTGCTTTCTCAAAACACGTTAAAATCTTCATATTGAGCGTTCCGTAGTTTGCTTAACCATGCTGACCAATGTTCCTGACAACATTGGTTGTAAGTTGTAACCAGTAAGCTCTTTGATGGTGTCGACCGAACCCTAAATCCAATACCCAGAACAAGTGCATGTAAGCAGTCCTATTATCCAACTTATTAAACGTAACCAGTAGAAGTGAGCATTTGTTAATGGCACGAGGTTTTCTTTTGTTTTCGAGAGAAGTAAGGCACTTGATTTTTGGTTGTCTTGTCAAAATCAGATAGGTTGCCAACAGTTTTCCGGCGGCTTTTGCAACTCTCTTTGTCTACAACACCAAAAAATCTTCAGCCCAAGAATTACAGCCAAAATTTGATGAGGAACAAGCAAAGCTTCGTCACATAGCCCATATCTCTTGGTTTTGGCCGGAAATCCATCTGGAATTCCATCTCCAACCATTAAAAGCTGCATCCTTATGTTATAAAACAAGCCTGATATGGCATGACCTGAAAAGGTACAACCTAGCCGCTTCTTGCTTTGAATGGATGGTATCCAGTGAGTTTTCCGGCGATGAAGTGTAGGAGCTTCTCTTCGATCTCTAGATTGCTTTCTGTACGACTGCACGGGACTCATCATAGAAGCCTTTAGCCCTAACCTTCCTTGCTCGAGCCCAAAATGTCCTCTCTGAAAACCCAAACCCTAGCCCTAGCGGCCATTACAAGCTCACAAACTAGTCCCTTATCTCCAAGGAGGACAAAACCAGTGGATCGAGAGGATCTGAGCCATTGAAGCTCTTATTCAACGGTCTTGATCTATACGAAGACGGGAATACTCTCTTAGTGAGTAAGGGATAGAGACAGGGAGGATGGTGGGGTCTCGTCATCCACCGAATATGCTGTTTGGGTCATCGATAGTGCAGTTTAGACCTCTCTAAGGGCAGATAGGGGTTACCTTGGCCTACATCTACGCCGAAAGGCAAATATTTGGTGCGGTGAGCGTGGAACACAAGGCATTCCTTGAAGGCAAATATGTTGTGTTCGATTGCTGCTGTGCTCCCCTCTAATGCCGGACCCTTGGTGAGCCTGAGCCGGATATGAAACCCACTTCTAAAAGTGACATTTGGAAATGCAATTTGTACCATATGCAAACCAGCCACCAAGTCATGTTTTGAGTCTCCGATATGTCTCTGTCGAGTTGTGTTTCGACTGTCTAATTCAGTTGTGTTTGTTGATCCGCTACTGATTTCTGTTGACTTTTTCAAGTGCATCCTGTTTGATGATTGAATTTATGTATCTTGGTTGATGACCAAGTTTTCTATTACTTGATCATATTTAACAATTGAGTTTTATGTTACTCAATCTTGTTGGATGATGGAGTTTTTCGTTACATCATCTTATGTGATGATCGAGTTTATACAATCCCGTCTATTCCAGATGCTTATGTTTAATAATTGAGTTTTCTATTATTTTATCCTATTGGATGATGGAGTTTTCCGTTACTCCATCATATGTGATGATCAAGTTTACTCGATCTTGTCTGTTCCAGATGCCTGTTGATTTGCTATTATGCGAGACTACTCTGTTCGAGATGTCGATTTTTGTGAATCGCTAATTTGCAGCTGCTCAAGCTTCTTCTATTCATGCTTTGTTACTAAGGCATGCCTTCAGATGTCCAAATTCAGGTGGCTCTTTCTTAACGCATCTTGAATTTGAGGGGGAGTGTGGGAATTATAGAAGCTTGCACTTATTTTTTGGTACAATATTTTCGTTCATTTTATGTGTACCTATATTAAGAAAGTGGTCATTGCATATGTTATTTTATTTAGTAGTATAGCTTTGTAACCCTATAAATTTGTGTTGTTGTTCACATCTTCAATAAGCTCAATAATATATCTTCCATGAGGGTTTAAAGCCCAATTATATAGAAATACAATTTCTAACATCTCTATCTCTCTCTCAGCTCAAAAAGTTACTGGGCTGCGGTTTGTATAAAGCCGAGGCTCCAAACAATTAAAGTAAAGCATACTTTCAAATAGTATCGAGACATGTGGTTTCAATACTGAAAATCTTTGTGATAGCCTTAAAATACATTTTCAGCTCTAATTATACAATTTAAAGCTCCATAACTAATGTAGATCAAGCATATCAATGAAAACATGAAAATTGACAGTCCAAAAATGCATTACAAGATGCACTATGTATAAAACTTGAAATCCATTTTTCTCTCATATTCATGCATTTTGAGGCTAAGATGATCAATTTGAGGATATTTGGGCTACAAAACAACCTTTCTTAATGAAATTTTTGATATACACCCCAATTTGATTGTTGAGAGCTTGACATTTATATAAACTTTTTTCAAAATTAAAATGATTCATTATATAGAATTTTCCATTATGGACCTCTCAGTTTTTGTCTCACATTTACTTTTGACAATCTCTCCCTCCCTCTTCCTCTCTCGACCTTTATCCAGGGAAATTTAGGTCCCACCCCATAAGCAGCTTTAAAAAAACTCAATGTGTTTTAGAAATATCTTTTTAAAATGAGGGTGTTTTGCATGAGGTTTCAACTTTAAACAATTAAATTACGGCATATAATTTTGATGTCATAAATTCTTTGGATGGTGTGAGAAATCTGTTTTTATCTCTAGTCATAAAATTTTAAACTTCAAAAGTAGTTTAAATCAAGCAGATCTACATATGCATGAAAATCTTGAAGATGGATGGTCTAGACAATGTGTTGCAAGATATAATATTGTTAGGACTTAAAATATCTTTTTCTTTGTTTTGTTTTATATCTATACATCTCGATATCAAGATGATCAATTATATGCTTTTTTTTCAACATCAACATAACATTTTTTTAAAAAAATTAAAGGTGAACCTTAATTCTACATTTAAGGTGTCAACCTTATATAAACTTTTTGGTTTAGAAGTATCAAATGAAACATAATATTCTTTTTTCTTTAAACAAAACCCACATAATCTTTCAAATTGTTTTTTTTACCAAAATACTCCTCTCAAAAAAATATATATATACAAAAAATCTCCCAAAAATATCAGAACTCTCTCTTTCTCTCTCTCTCTCTCTCTCTCTCTCTCTCTCAATGTTGTGATACCCTGGATAAATACTTGTGCTATTTAAAAAGGGGAGAAATATTATTACTTATGTAAAATTTCTATAAAGAAGGTAAGCTATATGATTTGTCTCTTTAAAATTCATAAAAACTCTATTTAAAAGATTTCACCTTGGGTTCACAATGTTAAAAGAGAAAGTCTTGATTTTTTTTTTTTTAATTTTTGCAGTTCTTTAGAAAATTTTATGGTATAATTTGCTAAAGGTGTATTTTGGTCTAAAAATATTTTAAAAGTAGAAGATTTTTATTAGATATTTAAAAAATATTGGGTTTTTTTGGAAAGACAACCTACAATTAAAGAGCAGGATGCAAATCTCCCCTTAATAAAAGGTAGACTCTAATAAGTAGTAATCAAGGTCTCCATGACATAGGAAAGGGGTTGGGTTGTGGTGGTAGCACCCCATACCTAATTATCACATTGTGGTTTCCAATCTTGTTGATGTCAGAAAAAACAGGTAAGCACCTGTTTTTCCCACTGAAATACCAAAAAAAAATATAAAATCCATGACCTCCTTCTCTAAGCAACTGTTTTTCCCACTGAATTACCAAAAAAAATAAAATAAAATAAAAATCCTTGACCTCCTTTTTTATGGACCAACAGGTAGTGGCCTAATATCAATTCCTCATAGTAGGTGGGCATATGCCATAGCCACTCAAGGGGATTTTTTAACCTACAAGGAAACATAGTAGTAGTTGGACATATGCCATAGCCACTCAAGGGGATTATTTAACATACAAGGAAACAACTCATGTGTAAAACATGAGATTCCCTCCTTTTTTTTTTTTTTTTTCCTAGACATGTAGAAGCTAAAATAATTTCCTTTAGGGTCAGATGATCAATTTCATGTCAGGCTGTAAAGCTAGGGCTTTCAAGATTTAGAGTAAACTACAAGTTAAAATTTTATTTCCACATTATCAGGTGAACAAAGGAGGCCTTCCAAAGCAAAGTGTCCATATGCTCTCCTTCCTTACCACTGCCCGAAAAAATGTTGATATGGATCAGGAATCATCAATTCAGATCAAGATCGGTAAGCATGTTTTCTAAGGGTCCCACCCCCTAATGCCCCGTATATTCTATTATTTTATTAAATGTTGTTCTAATTTTTTACCGCGTTATCCAATCCTAACCGTTGATTTGGGATCAAAATCAAAATAAATGGGTGGTGGTCCATTCCGCCGCTCCGTACTTTAAAAGGCTCATACACCGTTAAACATCTCTCTCTTCTGATTCACATCTTGGGCTCAAATTTTCCTAGAAATGATGTCCATCATAAAGGACATTCTAAATTCAGTACTAGAAGAAATTTCAATTTTGGGCAAGTTTCCAAATCATTTTCTTTCTTTGAACTCATGAAATTTAGGGAAAAATTCCTTTATATTATCAGTATTTAAAAATAATCTCATATATTTTTTGATCTATGCTTGAGTATCACTTTTTGAGAGTGTATAAGTTATTTAATTTCATTTACTATTTATTAGATTAAGTTTAAATTTTGAGTATCCATACTACTCACCGTACATACTTATAAAAGTATAAAGAATAATCTAATAAAATAAAGGATGAGGTTCGTATAAGTAAGATGCACCTCAAAATTTTGTCGGAACTGTAGCTTTGGTATCGAAGCCCTTATGATAGCTTGAAAACATATTTTTATTAATAGTCATGGTTCAAAAAATTCAAAAAGATACAAATCGAATAGATCTATTAATACTTAAAAGTTTTGAAATATATGATCCAAATAATTTGTTACAAATGTAATATTTTTAGGATTTGAAATTCTTTTTTTCTTGAGACCAACATATCTTGAAGCTGAGATGATCATATTGAAGGATTTTCCAACATCAAAACATAATCTTTTAGAGGATTTTGAGGTGCTCCTAACTTCAATAATATATCGTTGAAACCTTATATAATTTTTTTCTAAAACAAAAATGAACAAAAAATTCCTACAAGTTTTAAAGGTATTTTGGTTATTTTATTTCTTTCAATTATTATTTTTTGTATATTTTTACAAGCACGATGCTGAAAATTATGAATGCTCCAAAACTAATCTAATGAACAAAAATAAAATAAAAAATGCAATTTGGGCTATCAACTTGAGCATAAAATGCACTGTTCATTCCAAAATAAAATAGAACTTTTTTTTTTTTTTGTGAATTTCGCATGGAACTAATCTTATGCTGAGAGAAAAAAAAAAAAAAAAAAAGAACCTGAGTGGACTGGGTCCCATCAAAACCATTGCAGTCATGTATTTGACCGACGGGACCAAATGCCGTAGGACCACATAATATTTTGCCATTATTTTATCCACTTGACAACTGGATGGCGTATGCTTTTCCATGCACAGGTTGAGTTAAGTACAGGGTCCTTTTCTTGCCTGAGGCTATTAAATTTTTTAATAATTTAAAAGTTTCATATGTAAATTGCATTGTTTACTCTCCCTCTTTTTTTTTTTTTTAATAACAAGAGTACTTTATTTTATTAGATCAAATGAAGTTAGGTTTGCCATTATAAATTAAAACAGAGAAAGCACCTCCTTACTTAGCTAAATCATCCGCAACGGAATTGACATCTCTGTATACATGACTGAAATTGACTATGCCAACCAATGATCTCAGTAGGAGTAGACTATTTTATTTAAAATTAATATGCTCTACACATTATTTTGTTAGTTGCTTAGTATACATTGTATATAATATTATTAAAGTATTTACCTCTTTTTGTGATTTTCAACTATTTTTAGTTATAGTAAGGGTGTGGTTTGTATTAAACCGATGCTCTAAACAATCAAAGTAAAGTGCAATTTCAAATAGTATCGAAAGATGTTGTATCAATACTAGAAATATTTGTAATAGCCTAAAAATTTATTTTTATATCTAGTCATAAAATTTAAAGGTTAAAAATAGTGTAGATCAAGAAGATCCATGAACACTTGAAAATCTTGAAAATTAATGGTCTGAAAATACATTATTTGCAAGATTTTTTCTCCTGTCCATGTATCTTGAGGTCGAGATGATCAATTTGAGGATTTTTGAGCATTGAAACAACCTATTCTAATAAAAATTTTGAAGTACCCTTAATTTGATTGTTTAGGGCATCACCCTTATATGAACTTTTTCTTTTTAGTAAATGGTTAACATTGAATAAAGCAGTAAAAATATTTCAAAAAGATAAACTTATGTGCAAAACTACCTATATAAGTTTATCTCACATAATTTTACAAGAAACACTATCAGGCAACTTATCATGATTGATTAATTTTATTTAAAAAATAAATTATTAAGTGAAAACAAGTACATTCAAACAAGCCCTTACTTTTACCGTGGTGGGTATGGGTAAGATACATGCTTTACAATTTTAAAAATTGTAAAGCAACTAATCAGTCATCCAAGAAGAAAACAAGGAACTGTAGCTAATTTGATAATTTATGTCTTGGGAAATGGGGCTTGGGTGTCGGTGGCCAGAGGGGTGGATACCTGAACATAACGTCGTACTTTTTATTCATATTGTTAACATATCAAAAAATATGATTTATGTCTTGTCAGTATATCATGTACTTTGCAATAGTGGCGTATAATATACTTTCACCTCACTTCATCTAGTTTGTTTAGAACCTGATGGATGGTTAAGATGAAGTTGCACAAAAATGTCATTTTGTGAATCTTGTGAAATAATGGCTTGAGTAAAGAGAGAATCATACTTTGCACCAGCCATGTATGGAAAGCTACACATTGGCCATCATAGTGGATTTCATTGTATTTCCAACTAATAAAGGAACCCTTCAATTTGAATCTCATCTATTTATTTAGCCAAAAGATTGTATGTACTTCCTGTCCATTCCTTCTCCATAACAATTTGACTCCAAAATTTTGGAGTTGCAAATTTCAGGAATGTAATATCTTTAATCTAGTGACCAAACTCCAAAAGAGGATCCGGGTGTGACCCGATTGGACCCAACCCGGACATGATTGGACCTGGACCCAAATAATGTTCAGGTACAAAATTTGGACCAGACCTGAGCCGCCACTCCAATTTTTAAACCATACCTAGACCCGGATCAGGTCTATCCCTCGAGTCCCAGGTTGGGCCGAGTCCATTGCCACCCTCATGCACTTCTTTATTCCCTCTAATTTCCCGTAGTCTGCCTATTTTTCTCTCTCCCCTACCAATAAACTCCACTCCAAATTTCCTACAGGTTCTCACCCTCTCTCAACTCACTAATGCAACTTCTCATTTATATGACCATGAGATTTGCAACTCTTGAGATGACCTAACTTGCTCTCTTCACCTTAATAAAGGTAGATTAACCATAATTAACCTTTGAATTATGGGGAGATTTACGTACAAACTCGAATTCTGGAAAGCTAAGTTATTTAACCAGGAAGTAGGATAACCTTAATAAAGTTCACTAACTAATAAATTTCAGTCTAATTGATCAGCTTGCTTTATGTCCCTTTTTCTAAGTCGGCCATAATGGCAAACAAAATCTCAAGGTTTTGAAACATGGAACGGTGACCTGGATCGCCCTCCAAAAAACTGGGCTGGATTGGTATTCCTGATCATGATCCGGTCAAGTGAACTAGTCAATAGAAAATTTTAAAAATTAGATAAGAAAAAAAAATGTAAATTGTTAAAAAACAAGTTGGATTGGTTTTGGACCAGGCCCTCCATTTCTTGATCTGAACTAGTTGGTTTCGTTCTTGTTCGCCATTATTTAAAACACTTCAAAATATGTGTGTTGGGGAGGGGGGGAGGTAGACTTTCATGTAGTTGCAAGTCAAAATTTGTAGCAAGTTGCTCTACTATCAAAATAGTAGTAAATGTGTTCTACAGAGCAGAGACATCCACAAAGTTTTTTTGCAAATATGGAGAGCATAGTGAGGTTAGATTTTGTTAGTATTTTTTGTATGTGAAATATTAAGTGTTATTTCAAAATGGCGTCATTCCAAAAGTCCAAATTATAATATTTCTAAAGTGTATTATTACAGAGAGAGAGAGAGGGAGAGAGGATTTTAGCCCACATTCGAAAAATAGAGAAGAAAAAATGACGCACTTATATAGAACACTTTTAAATTTTTTTGCAAATATGGAGAGCATAGTGAGGGTAGATTTTGTTATAATTTTTTTTATTTGTGAAATACTAAATGTTATTTCAAAATGATATCACTCCGAAAGTTCAAATTATAGTATTTCTACAGTGTATTATTACAGAGAGAGAGAGAGAGAGAGCGGATTTTACCCCACATTAGAGAAATAGAGAAGAAAAAATGATGCATTCATATAAGACACTTCTAACATTTTTTTTGCATGTTATTCTAAAGGAGGGTGTTTATGCATCTCAACTGTTTTTGTGGCCAATTTATGAGAAACTCCTTTTAGGTTTAGGCAACAGTGCTTACTCAATTCAGGGTCGTTATCCAAGTTAAAGAAGGCCATATTACAAGGCAGTTGAGAGTAGGGCTATGAACTTATGATCAATGGCACTGGTTTTTTATGGACCATGTGCTCATCCTTTTGCAGGTGGTTGAAGGTTTTTGTGGACCATGTATTGTCCTTTCCAGTTGGGAATGGCTCCCACAGGTACAGATATGATTGCTTCAAATAATTGCTGAGTTCAGTGCTGTAAAATTTGAGACCTCTTTTGTTTTGGCCAGTGAAGGGAAGCGCTTTGAAGGATTATGAAAGAAATTAAAATTTTAATATGAAATTAGAAAAGTTTCTATATAGATACTACAAAACTTTTATAGGCGAAAATGAACAGTGATTTCGCATACCCTCATCACCGTTCAAAGTTCATCGCATGGTCACGATTGTCCGGTAGTGTTTTATTTTTCATTTTTTTTCTACAAATCAGAATGATCTAAAATTTGAAGTGTGTGTTCATAAAAAAATAGGTAAATATATGAAAAATATTAAAAAAATATTTTACATGAAATAAATTGATCAAAATGCCCCCAAAAAGTTTAGGGGTATTTTGATCAATTTATTTTCGAGAATTATTTTTTTTATATTTTTATTAGGTACGCTTCACTAAGATGTACACACGTTCCAAATTTCAGATCATTTTAATTTTTTTTAAAAAAATAAAAAATAAAATATTAATGGATAATCGTAACCGTGCAATGAACTTTGGACAGCGATGAAGATAGACAAAATCACTATTCATTTCCCCTATAAGTATTGAGAAGAGTATAGACGAAATCACTGTTCATTTTCACCTATAAGTGAACTCCCTAAAATCTCTCCCTTCCCGTCTCTCTCTTGATGAATACTTCTTCAATGATTTTACAACTATGAACGAGCCTATACAAAATTAGCAACTCTTTTCTCTTGATGAGTACTTCTTTAATGATTTGTATCATGAGCATATACAACAAAGAATGAGCCTATACCAAATTAGCAACTCTATGGTAAGTGGTCACTCATGTCTTGCCCAAAGCACCAAATTGCATATGCTCCTTTGGTATGAATGGTTAATTTCTGCTTCCTTTTGTCTTGAGAAGGCCTGAAATTTTATGAGATGCCATGGAGGATTGGCTTTTTTAATGCCCCAATGTAGTACATTGATCAAGTCACCTTCAATGAGAGAGAAAAGTCATGGTCCCCTAACAGAGAAAAGTGCTGCTCCTGTGAACCACATATGGGCAAGGGCCCATAACAATATAAAGAGTTTTGCCACTATGGTTTGGACTATATCACCAACATCTGTAAGTCTTGGATTGGACTCGGCGCTTCCATCAAAATTTAGTTTGAATGCACAATCAGATGGGGTTTCATGTACTTGATGTTGCACTCCTTAGGTATGCCATGTTTACAATCCGGCTTTGGGACATGGCCCAAGTGCCAATGGGCCTTGAAAACCGTGTGTAAAGTGTGTGAACAATGGCTAACTTTGTTTTGGACAGAGTTTTAATCGTCTAATTTTAATATTTCTCTCGTTATCATTGCATCAAAATTAGTGCTATCAGAATCGGATTGGTTATCAAATTGATAAGAAGTTTGGTCCAATCAAAATTGGTTTGATTATCTATTTAAACAGTAGGATTGAATTTTTAAAAACTTAAAAAATAATAATAATAATTTAACATAATATATTACCAAAAAAAACCCAAGTTTAGGAATCATGCTTGGGCTTAAAAAGGCTAATTTTACTTAAATAGTTTAGCCATCCAAAACTGGACAAACAATGATTATCGACCAAATCCAGATTTTTCTTTGGATCAAACCTGCTGCCGCATCATCAGTTGGCGATCCGTCATGCTGGTCCGAGCAGTTGATAGCTATAATCAGTGGAAATAAGACGCTAATGTGGAAATGGAGGTAAAAGTTGGCTTTTAGGACATATATCCCTGAGTTGTAAGGACCTTAAGGGGGCCATGATTTTGCCAAGATCTCGTGGGGACCATGCAATAAGATATATTAAAGGGAAAACAGGTATCCTCAAATTGTACTTTCTACGCAACCCCTCCCCAAAATAATTTTTTATGGTAATTTTTACTCCAAAACATCTTTTTTTTTAGCACGTACCCTCAGTCAAAAAGTCATATTTATTTGTCCATACAAACTCGTCACATCCTCGGCATGAAGTGCATTTGGTCCGGGACTTCCAATTGCCAATCCGACATTGTACTCTCTGTCAGCATAGTGTGCACAGGGTCAGGCACAAGGTGCCCTTGGTCTGGCAAATATTCAATGGGGTCCGGCACAAGGTAACGTCGGTCCGGCACTCTTTTACATCGGTTTGGCCCTCTCTTACCTCGGTCCAACACATTTTTCACGCAGTTCGGCAAGCTGTTCATTGGGGTCCAACAGTGGTTTTATTGTATCAATCCTAACAGTTTTTTACTGTCATCTGGCAGCTAACCTTTGGTCCTTGCGCATCCTAGTGGGATGTGACACAAGCTTATACAGATAAGGGAATTTTGATTAGAATAAATATAACTTTTTGACTGGGGGTATTTGTAAAAAGAATATGTTTTGAGGTAAAAATTACGATAAAAAAATTGATTGCGAAATTGTCTAGAAAGTCTAAATTCCCAAATACAAAGGGTTCTCATATATTAGGTTGTGGGCTCTGCAAAGTTCAAGCATGACTCAAGGCAAGTCTAAGTGGACTCTCACTGGAGTTTTCCAAAAGTCTTTTTATTCGAATTGCAGACGCCGTTAAAGTTTGCAATGATCTTTTGCATATAGATGATGTGGGCAAACGAGCATCAATTTTTAGAAGCAATCTATGCTCTAAGCACCCAGTGTTTGAAAGCACCACACCATAGCAAGTGCTTCCAAAATTAGGGACAAGTTCTTGTTTGTTAAAGGGTTACTTCAGCTGAAATGTAGTATTGCCGATCGTCGATTGCTAACCACTGAAGCTTGATTCGCAATTAGGGGCAAATTTAGATTTACAACCGGATAGGTTTTATACTTATGTGGTTTCTGTAAGGCCTAGGTTTTATGAAAACAAAATAAAACCTCACCTCGATGGACTTCAAAAATCTCCATGATGGCTATAAAATGAATCTCCTTGATGGCTCTAACATGAATTTTCAATACCGACTATAAAATTTGAAGCTAAATAATGCTATAGATCTTGTGGATCCATGAACACTTATTTTTAGGGTGAAATGGTGTTCTAGATAATATACATTAATTTTAAAGATTAATATTTTTTTCCTTTTTCACAATCATAACAGTCAAGGCGAGATAATCGATCTACAGTTTTCGACACAAAACCATAATTTCATGTGAGTTTTAAGACGAGGCTTTACTTATTTTGATAGGACAGTAGCCCTATCAAACCATTTTCCTTTGTAGTGTTACCTTCTCTACTTATTGCCATGAGTACTGTACCCACTTCATCCGGTGCCGTACAAGAAAATTTGTGTAGTCTATGGCGACAATGAGCAGAAATCTGCAAACTCATTTCCTACGTACATGTGGTGTGCTTTCTCTGTATATTCACTTTCCCCATCCCCTGTTCTGTTCTGGTGCAAAATTCCAAATTGCAATAGATGAGATGAATCCATTGTTCAAAACTTCATCATTTCACTTGAGCCTTAGAGATGGTTCCAAACTGTGCACAAGTCTCTTTAATGTGGTCTATGGTCCACATTTCATCTGGCATGAGAGCTTTGGGATACAATGAATCAACAGTAATTTATGAATCGGGGGACACGTTTGTTGTACATTTGCATCCCCGAGGTATCAAACATCCATCCTGAAGATGGATGTAAAATTGTGGAAAAATTTAATGTTAAAAACATTTCTCCATAAAATTATCTTTTTAACTTTAATTTTTTTTTCTTTTATTTTCTTTCTAAATATTAATGATCTCTATGTTTATATCTAAAAAATTAGGTCTAAATTCCATCTAAAAAATAGATCAAAAAGAGTGGCTGCATGTCTACATGTGAGTCCTAGGACTCATAGAAACCTTGTCCTACAATGAAATCTTTGAAAATGTAATGTAACAGTTCTATCATAGGAGGAAAAAGTTCATATAAGGTTACAACGTTATAATGTAGAGCTACGGATGCACCTTAAAAATCCATCAGAAAAGGTAGTCTTAATGTTGAAAAACGCTTCGATTGATCATCTCGACATCGAGATGTATGATTAAAAATATTTTAAGTCTAAAAAATAGTGCGTTTTACAATATATTATCTACACCATCCATTTTCAAGATTTTTATATGTTTATAGATCTACTTGACTTTAACCATTTTTTAAATTTAAGATTTTATAATTAGATATAAAAATAGATTTTGAGATAATCCTAAGAACATTTTACATCAAAATTATATACCATGATAAAATTTAAAGGTGCACCTTACCTCTACAGTTACGGATGCATTTGTATACCAACTGCACCCATCATAGAATAATGCAACCACACTTATAGAAAATCATGTTTGTGGTATTTGTATGACCTAAAATTTTGCACACACACTCTTTTCATCTCAATAATCAATCCCCCTAAAAACAAAGTTTCGATTTGAACCCTAGATATGGCCAAAATGAATCCCTTTCAACAACGAATCTAGACCATTCATTCGGTGAATTTCAAGATCTTAGTCTTTGCAAACTCAAAATCATTTTTATTTATTTATTTTATAATATTGTTCATCTAATGATAATAAACCTATCTTAAAAAATTTAAAAATAAAAAATCTTTCTAAAGCTAGATCCAAGCATCTCATCAAAATAGACGGCCTATATTATTTGGGCTAAAAGAATGAAATGAGTGTATATTTTAAATTTTGGATCAAATAAATGGCCCAAAATGGACGGCCTATATTATTTGGGCTAAAATAATGCTTTCAAGATTGCATTTTCAAAATTTCCTTTTTTTTGTGATTGTTCATTAGAATGAAATGAGTATCTATTTTAAAATTTGGATGAAATAAATGGCCTTAACATGGTTTATTTAGGTTGTTGCATTATATTACTGTACAGCCGTTGTATGAAATCACTGCTCATGTGTGTGTGTGCGTGTGCATATATATATATATATATATATATATATCGTTGGGCTGATATGTCTATATGAGCTAGTGGGCTAATCTCAGCTTTATATATATATATATATATATAGGAAAAGACTTCACAATGCCTATAGAAGAAAATGAACAGTGATTTTACTTAAAAATTGGAGCTTCTGTACATCTTAGTGAGGCGCACGTAATAAAAATATGAAAAAAACAATTCGTAAAATATAAGTTGACCAAAATACCCCTAAAAATATATTGGGGCATTTTTATCAATTTATTTTATGAATTAATTTTTTATATTTTTATTAGATGCGCCTCACTAAGATGTACACATTCTTCAAATTTCA
>NW_006499905.1:1527690-1537868 GCF_000471905.2 Amborella trichopoda | reverse complement strand
CCATTATTTTGCACCCTCCTCGACAGTAAGACGGCAACAAGATGTCAACAAGGGATGGCTAGGTCCATTTCACCACTCAGAAGTTCGTTTTCACCGAACGGCCTGGGAACCATTTAGAAAGTTTAAGAAATGGGAAAAGTTTATATAAGCTTGCAACACCTCAAAAATCCAGCATAAAAGGTTGTTTAGATGGTGGAAAACCCTCTAATTGATCATCTCAACATCAAGATGTATGAATATAAAAAGAAAAAAAGACTTTGAAGTCGCGAAATAGTATATCTTGCAACACATGCAGTCAATTTTCAAGATTTTCATGTGTTTTTATATCTACTTGATTTGAACCAATTTTAGAGTTTAAAAGTTTATATTTAGAGATGAAAATAGATTCTCAAGCTATATTAAAAGCATTTTACATCAAAATTACGTTTGTGATAAAATTTAGAGGTGCACCTCTAAATTACATTTGTGATAAAATTTAAAGGTGCACATCAAAATTACATTTGTGATAAAATTTAGAGGTGCAGTATATACTCATTTTCGAACTCCAATGTTAACCCAAGGACCATTCTTACTAGGCATGTTCCCTTTTATAGTCTTTAAATTATACAATTAATCTAATTACTATTTATTTTTGTAACCACCGTCGAAGGAATAAAATAGATTTATCTTCGACGAAAATACTTCGCATGTATAAACACATGATTTTTTCTCTAAAAATTTGAGATAGATTCTCTCTAAAAATTTTGAGAAAATTTCTCACTCTAAAAACTTGAAATTTTGAAATAATTTTCTCTTTAAAAATTTTTAAATGGTTTCCCTCTTGGAAAATTTTGAGATAGTTTCTCTTTGTAAAAATTGAAATTCAAGATAATCTCTCTAAAATTTTTGAGATAGTTTCTTTCTCTGAAAATTCAAATTCCAAGTTTTTAGGGACATAATTGTAGATTTATCCTCAATCAATCTAAAAAAAGTAAAAGCATACCCTAAAATTCCTTGAAGAAAATCTTGTCCCAAGTAACATACAATCGATTTATCAACCAAATTTGAGTGTTTGGAAACTCAAAATCGTTCTTGTTTTTTTCTTTTAAATTTTCAATTCATTTATTGGAAAATTCTAAAATTATGCTCTTTTTCTAGAGATCACTGTCAAAATTTAATGATGATCCTTTGGGGTCCTACTCACATGGGTGTGAGAGGGTCTCATAGTATCATTACTCTATAATATTATACCAAGTTTAAAATCAAATAAATCATCCAAAGCAAGTATTTTATTTGAGGTGCATCTTACTTCTATATTGAATGTTGGAACCTTATATAAACCTTTTTCATGGTCTTGATTCCTCAAAAGCTACTTGTATTAGACAGAGGATTATGAAAAATTGGGTTTTTTTTTTGGGTAAATTTTTTTAACTGAGTACCTTCTTTTTAATCACTCCTTTGTGTGTGGCGTCTTCGTTCACTCGTCGATTCCAATTGATCAAATACCATATTTGCTACCATTACAAAACAAGGTTTTAAAACTCAGCCGAATTGACTTAGATGCATAAAAGAAATTATTAAAAAGTTATATAAATCAATAGTTTTCACTAAATCAGTGTATAAACATATTTAGAAAGCTCACGTGTTATTTTCGAAATTTAAAAAGAGTTATATATTTCATGTTCTACACTAAATCCTACATTTTGATAGCATAAAGTGTATTTTAATTTTATCTTATTTATTTATTTATTATATTGGATTAAGCTCAAATTTCGTGTCTATATTTCTCACTGTCACACATATATAAAAATATCTAAAATAATTTGTAAATAATAATAATCAAAATACCCCTATAATATTTAAGGGGTATTTTGATTATTTTAAATTATTAGTTAAATTAAGTGTGTGATGATGAGAAGTATAAACATACCAAAATTAAGTTTGATTTGATGAATTAAAAAATGATAAAGTTAAAACACACTATTTACTTTTAAAAAATGGGAATTAGTGTAAATTACCAACCATATGGGACTATTTTTTAACTCCAAAAATAAAGTAGGATTTTTTTTGTAAATTTGTCTATGAAATTTTGATGTGTTTGGCCATTATGTGTGTGTGTTTTTTATCATATGCGCTATTTTTCCTTTTTATGGATTTTTTTTAATTGTTTGTAGCTATAAATCAATTTTTTCTAAATACCGTTTTTATAATTTTTCCATTTGGCTTTTAATGATGCTAATGTTTTGTTCACCTTTTTACTAAATTTTTTCTGTTTTAACAAAAAATTTCATTTTAATTTTTTTGTTTTCCTTTTCTAGGCTTTACATGAGTCAAGATAGTCCACTAGGACTCATATTAAGTTACTCAACTTAAGCGGGGGTTGGGTCCCAAATTGTTACTAGGGAAAGTGGTCACAATTGATCTTGTCCGTATGAGACCATTAACCTTTTGCACAAAGTGGTCACGATTGATCTTGACCACTGGATGTAAAATTGGTTGGCTGCATTTATTTCATTGATCAAGTTCAAAGTTCAAAAGAAATTCTCTCGAACTTTATGACACATTCAAGCTATCAGATTTCACAACGGATGGTTATAAATAATTGTGAACTTCTTGTACAAAAGGTAAATGATCTCATTGTATACAATCCCTTGCTACAAACCATCCAATACGTTTCGAAACTTTTCCTTATATTTCATGGCTTTGCTTTGATATCAAACTATCATGTACACAAGCGTCCTGCATTAAATTATTTCACAAATATTAATGTTATCTAGTCCTGTTAGTATTATCACCATATGAGTTTTATCCTAACAACTTGAGGTCGGCTACCTAATCTTTATCTCAACTACTTGAGGTCCGCTACCTAGTCCGCTTCATGTGAGTTAAAAATTGAAGAGTATTCTAGTCTGTAAGGGGAAAATTTAAGGTTATTTTAGTACGTAAAGGGAAAATTTAAGGTTATTTTAGTACATCAAAAGTAAGTATAAAACCCTAGAATCAAGGTTTTGCACATGGAACTTTATTATGCATGCACTCCCCTTCTGCACATATTAGAGCTACCCAATCACCATATCCAATAGGTGTCTTGCTTTAATAATGATACTTCAAGATATCAGTTGGGCCTCTAGAAAGGAAATACCATGCAATTTTCATAAAAAATAAAACTGGAAATTATAAGATACATGGACTTCAAATCTTCACCACAATCTCAGCTGCATACAGCAGAGTACCGAGAATTTTCGAGATGAATCTTGAATTTATCTTCTCAAGATCTTCATACATCTTCATGAGATCATCTTCTCATGTTTCTTGACAATGTGCCGGGACTCCACCAAATCAACTCGGACTTACTTGACCTCATCTGTACCCCCGAGTTTCAAGTTGTGTGTACAATTCGAGCATTTAAAATTTTCAAAAAAATTAAGTGTAAGAAATTACGATATGTTATACAAATTTTTCTTATGGATGTATTTGGAAAGACTGGTGAGTTTTTTTTGCCATAATCACTATTTCATTTTATTTTTTGGATTTTTTGAAAATGTCCCAAACTGTAAAGTGGCTCTTTTTAAATCCATTTTTTCCTACTTTTTTAAGCTTATTTTAACTTTAAAAGTTAGTGTAGGTTTGAATTTACTTTTAATTAATGTTTTTTATTTTTCCAAATTTTCTTAATTTTTTAAATTACTTCTAGGGCCTTTTGGCCCTGTGCACCCAAGTTCGGCTAAGTAACTCGCATTGGCCAGGGGGAGAGTTCCCTGCCGAATCCCGGCACACTATGTCCTGATGATCTTCAACTCTAAATATTTTAGATCTTGGAAGTAATCCCAAAGATTTTAGGATTTCTTGGAATATCCTTAGTTTTCATTCCTCATCGATTTTAGACGTCCAATTAGTTTGAAACTCATAAAAAAAGGTCCATCCTTATTAGAGATGCGCTTCTTAACAACTTTGGACTTGATCTTCATCAAATTTAAGTGAAAAGTCATCAAACCTGAGTTTCCACTGCAGTGTGGCTGCTTATCAGATGGTGAACCACAGTGAAATTCGGTTAACCCACTTGGTGGATTCCCAAATTTCAGCTCAATTGAAGTTAAATAGCAAAACCTTTCAAAGTTTGCTACACTCTAGCAGCTTATTCAGACAAGAGACCACGATCAACCTTGGTTGACCCTTTTATTTGCACCGAAATGGTAAGAAATTCAAACTGGGGGTTCCTAAGTCAGCCCTCAATAAGCCTGAAATTTTTTGGATCAAACCGAAGTCGTTATGATGAGTTTGTTGCGATTTGGATTATATGGTCATGTACAAACCACCACTAACACTATTTGGATTCTATTGCGCAGATCCACGGCCAAATACGTGTTTTCCAAGCTCCGAATCCCTGGCTGCCCAACTTTTTGGGTGTGTAAACCTTCTCCCAACTTACAAGATGATACTTTTTTTTTATCCCCAGATCCACCACATGAAAACCTTTTTAATCAGACTCTAGGATTTTCGTAACAAAGCCAGGCATTCTCAAGTGTTATGAAGAACACCAGTAGATTGAAAAGCTTGGGATTTGATTAGGGTTATTCTCCCACCCACAGAAAGAAATCCCATCTTCCACATGTCCAATTAAATAAGTTAATTACCTAATATTTCCCAAATAGATATCCTCTTAAAACCTATACGCAATAAGTCCAAGGACATTGGATTTGACAGGCATTACCCTAGTTGCAAATCCACTTAATGTCCAATAGCAGAACGTTTTCAGATTGAATCCCCATTTTCCTTTTACTGCTTTATGAAAATTGTTCTAGTTCACATGGTTTCTATACCAACTTAGGTGGAATTGTTAATTGGCACATTGAAGTCCATAGAAGATTCAAAACTTATTAAAGCATAGGATCATATACAATTAGACCATTCACATTTGGGATAAGAAAGGTCACAATTATCCATAGCATTCAAAAGGAAATACAACAACTTGGTATAAGATAGGTTACAACTATTGTTAGTATTTAGAAGTAAAATCCAACAACTCTGGGTGTGTAAAAGTTAAAGAAATTCTTTTTTGAATGTTATACAACCAGCCACCCAATTAACGAAGTGTGATTGTGACCACTTGCACTGAAGGTAAATATTCTTATTGTGTGCTTTTCTTAAAGCATTTTTATAGGCGATTACCGTGTTAGAACGATGTGCAGCTTAAACATGCTGTGGACATTCTCTAGGGCGAGATGTACTGACCATTTCTAAAGTTTTCTTATGCTAAGAACCAACAACTTAATCTGAAAATTCAACTCATTGATGCTTCTGCATAGAAATACAAGTACAAGAGACATTTACATATACATTTTCCCACCATTGGCAAGAGATCTTTACTCAAAAAGCTTAAAAATTAAATAAATAAACCAATACCTAAGAAGAAGGAGAAAAGATCTCTAAACATTTCTAACAACCATTAGATGCCATGAATCGTCTTCAATTCATGTCCCTATCTTAACAAACCCATATATGTACACAATTATCGCCAAAATTATCGCCTTCTTTTATTTTTGGTAACTCCTGTAATATCTATTCTCATCTTTGTTGGAAGTTCAAGGATTTGATGCACCAGGCATAGACAAAGGCGAAAAACGTGGCGAATCCAACAAGAACTCCAGCAACTGGACCCATGAATCCAGTGTCATAGCCATAGTAACTGACGACAAAGTCCTTGATTTTTTGCTTACCTCCACCAGGCACAATGATGTCGTCCTCCAAGTCCCCATATTGAGAGATGATGAGACCATAGACGGTCCAGGCAAGAGGGCAGATCCAATAGTACCATATCCACCACTTTGGGATCCTCTGCATTCACAAATATATATATATAGAGAGAGAGAGAGAGTGAGTAACAGAGAGAGGAGAAGGTTATTTGGTCATCAAAAAAGCTTGTATCTTTGAGAATTGGGAGAATAGGAAAAAAAAGATCTCAGCTCCATGAGAAGGTGTTACTTTTTATCCTGAATCCTTCCAATGAGGAAATTCATCAAGAAGAATACGAAAATAACTAATAAAAGTTTGCCATTTAGCATATGAATGGTGCCCATATGCGGTAATTATGTGTCATGTCGAATACTGGTTAAATGCCAAAGCTTGCTTTATGTGATTATATTTCAGAATCTTTCCAAACAAACAAAGAAGAAAAGTACAAATCAAAAACCTTCTGCAGAAAGATTACTTATCACGAGATGTAAACCACACTAAAAAAATTCTCATTAGAGCAACAAGAAAGAGAGAGAGAGACAGAGAGAGAGAGAGATCTTTTACCTTTTTGGGGATGAAGAATCCTGAGAAGAGGTTGAAGAGAGAGTAGAAGGCAGCGGCAAAGATGGCAGCAACTTGATGGTTGGGGGTGATAGAGACGGTCATCATACCATAGTAAGTGAAGTAGAGGAAGGAGAAGAAGGTAATGAAGTAGAACCAGAAGAACTTGACTGCCGTCCAGTGAAAGCTCACCATAGAATACACTATCAAAGTATAAAATGTAGTCTGGAATAACACATATGGTATTTCAGTGATCACCTGCATTCATCATAACAACGAACGTGAGAAATTCTGACCAAACAAACAGAAAACTGATACCAAAAAGTAGAATGATAAAAATCAGAACAACTTCGAACCTAGCTATAAACTACTTTATCTAGATGACTATCCGTAAAACTTCGAAACCTAGCTATAAACTACTTCCTCTAGATGACAATCTCTTACAACTAGTCCTAGAAGTATATGTCTCTAGAAACCCAATCTCTCTACTAGGACTTCATATAAACCCCCCTCCCCCATTGTCTCTCTCTCTCACACACACACACCGTATAGCTCAGGTCTCAATTCAACTTCTATAGTCTCCCTAGGCCCACAAATATTATAACCCATTTGAACTCTCCCTCTCTCTCTCTCATATGTACAAAACAAAACTGGTAGGAAACAGGTACCTGAGATATGGCATATGGCAAGGCAGAGTACATTCCGGCAGCTCTCTCTCTATAAAATACGGTTCTTTCTATGGCCACAAGCGGTTGCACAGTGGAACAATTGTTGACACCCACAAAGAGCACAGCCGCATACATTGCGCCAATAATCACATTCAGATCCACCGAGCTCTCTCTGAAAGTACAAGAAATACAGTGGGATATTAGCCATGATCTCAAGGGAAAATTTCCAATGGCGTTTCGTAACATGGAAAAAAAGGAGTAGAGGGGTCCTTTCTATTCAAAACGGTCAACTTGCTTTAAAAAACATTAGAGAAAAAGAAACGAATTCACCAGCTAAACTTTAATTATTTCCAAATGGAGTTCATTTCCACATGCAACAAAGATAAGCTACTTTATCCACTCAGATTTCACGTTAAACATGGCCAATAAAAAATAAAAAATTTCCTGGGTTCCAGGCAAAATGTGGCTGAGAGAGAGAGAGAGAGCGTGTGAGTGAGTGGTGGTACCTTTGTTCGCCAATTTTCCAGAAGATGGTTCCAAGAAGTAGAGCACAAACAAGGGTAAAGCAATAGCGCACAAGGTTATAATCAGGGCTTCTCCAGTAAGTGATCCATTGTTTCCAAAGGCAAGACTTGAATTGCCCCGCCAGTGGTTGAGAGTACTTTGTAGGGAAATACAGGTCCTTTGATCCTGGAGGGGGAGTGCTTAACCCCTTAACCAGTACCTTATTGCGCCTGTTAAAACACAAACCCGATTCTTATTAGTAGACAGAGAGTATGGAAACCATTCTGGTAATCTACCGAACTATCACAAAAATTTATACTTTTCTTGTATGAAGAATTTGGTGCTTTTTATGCACTTACTGGTGCAAAGACGATTCCCTGTAGTACTCAGCAAAGTCCATATTCAAACGAACTTCAGCAGCAATGGAGCTCACTTCAAGCATCCATGTCGCAGGGTTGTATTTGTCATGGATTTTTGGAACACCTGGAATGGCCTGCAAAAGCAGTCAAATTTTAGTTAGAATAGTTATAACAACAATATTGACAACAATAAAACAATTATCAAATATTAAAATTTACAATGATAACCTATAGCAAATTAGGAAAGAAGTATACCTCAAAATATTCAATGATTTTGTGGGAGTTACTGCCCAGAGGCCCTGAATAGATTACTTGGCCACCTCTCTTCATCAGTAGAAGCTGGTTTCAAAAAGAGAAAAAAAAGAAAAAATTGTCAGTAAAGTTTTAACATTTTCAACATGAAAAAAGTGAAAGCATGCCAGAGAGGGAGAGTAAAATTTAGCTGGTGATGTAGTTTCCCTACGAACTGGTAATATGGAGTCTACATCTCTGTCCTATATAGATTCTCTCTGTCTACCTCTCTCTATAGTATACACTCTTTCACAAAGACAGTAGAAAATGAAAAGCAATAATAGTAAACGTTCTGCGAATTTTGAGCAACCAAGTCTTTCTCACCTCATCAAATGCTTCAAAGATGTCAATGCTGGGTTGATGAATTGTACAAACAACTGTACGCCCAGTATCTACTGTGTTCCGAACCGTCCTCATTACGATAGCCGCCGCTCTTGCATCAAGTCCTGAAGTGGGCTCATCCATGAAAATGATTGAAGGATTTGCCACAAGCTCAACAGCAATAGTTAAGCGCTTCCTCTGCTCTGTTGATAAACCAGACACACCAGGAAGCCCCACTATAGCATCCCTGAGATTATCGAGCTCTACTAATTCCATAACTTCATCCACAAAGATCTGAATATAATGATAAAAATGATTTTATAAGAATCAAATCGAAACAAAGAAATTCAATACCATTATACTATACAAAGAGATGATAAAGTGATTCTATAAGAATTGAATAGGAGACAATCTAGAACACTTGAATTTTGGAGAGAGAGAGTATGGTTATGCTCATGTTAATGAAGCTCACCATTTTATCTTCCTTGCTAATTTCACTGGGTAAGCGAAGGAATGCAGAGTAGATCAATGATTCTCTAACAGTGACCTGGGGAGAGTGGATATCAGTTTGTTCACAATAACCCGAAATTCTCGCAAAGGTCTCCTGGTTCTTGGGGTAACCAGAGATTTTGATATCCCCTTCAATGTATCCCCCTGTTTTCCTACCAGCAAGCACATCCATTAGAGTTGTTTTACCAGCTCCACTAACTCCCATAAGGGCAGTAAGAACTCCAGGCCTAAACGCTCCTGTTACTCCTCTCAGTAGTTGCAATCTATCTTCTGTTACACCCTGATCCTTCATTTCCTGTGATTAAACCAATTCAAAAATTTAAAAAAGAAACCCCACCATTTTTTGAGTGAGTGAGAAGAGAGAGAAAAAGAGAGGTTATTAAGAAAAATCTAGAGAAGCTTTTACGTACAGGAGGCATGTCGACATAATAGTTGACTTCATCAAACGACATGGCAAGAGGTGGAAATGGAAGAACCATCCCTCTTTTTGGAGCCACTCCTGTAGCTGCTTCTAGAGCTGAATCAGCATTACGACTAAGCCCATCCGTTTTGCTGCTCAATCTCCTAATTGCCATTTCTCCTGTACAAATAACTCGAGATCAATATGGTAATAGTATCAACCATTTATACAATCAAAGCTCTCAAGAGAACAAATAAACTTGGCCCTTTCTAATAATTAGGAACATTAGAAACTTGTTCCCTGTTGTTTGATATATTTTTTTACTGTTTTTGTATCATTCAATACACAGGTCCAATCTCTGCTAAACTTCCAACCCACCAAGAAAAAAGATGACTGAACAAAAATTTCAGAATTTGGATACAGTGAGATTTACATTATAAGCAATTTATAGTGCCTATCAGCTTAAAAAATTTGAGAGACTGGCTCTTACTTGTGTTGTTCCCATCTGCGGCAGACAATGACCGCTTATGTTCTTTTCTGGACCCCGATACCTTGATCCTTGGTGTTTCACTGGTACCCTCTTGTTGAGACTCCATTTCAGCAACTGTTTCTTCAGAAATCACAGCTTGATGCTTTCCAATGGCTGTTTTGAATGAGGAATATGATCAACTAGCTTCCTTTGAATTGAACAAACACACCCACATAGAGAGAGAGAGAGAGAGAGAGAGAGAGAGAGAGAGAGAAGAAGAAGAAGAAGAAGAAGAAGAAGCGCTATAGTTAGTAGTATACGTAGTAGTTACGTACGACACTAGACGAAGAAAGTACTAGTTAGTTACGTACGGACGGTACTAA
>NW_006499905.1:1504661-1523050 GCF_000471905.2 Amborella trichopoda | reverse complement strand
GTAAAACCCAAGCAGCCCAATAATATGGAAATGAGACAAAGACCAAGAGTTTTTTAACTATTTGTTCACCTAAGTCACCCACTGACCTGGTGGAGCTACTCCCACTCCCACTTGCTGGACCAAAAACATTAAGCCTCAAAGAATGAGAATATACATAAAACGAATGACACACCAAAACCCACAATGAAGTGTACCAGCTAGACACCCCAATAAATATATATGGGCAAGGAAATTAGGGTTGGTTTGAAGAGAGGAAAAGGGGAAAGATAGTTTGCTTACCAGTAGTGACCCTCTTTTTCTGGCCACCAGAGATTCCTCTCTGCATTTCATCTCCAACTATAGTGTCTCTACATATATCCAGGCCAAGAATCTGTTTCATAGTTAAATTGTAGCAAAATTTTAGTTAATATCACTTGTATTTTTTGAATCTAGGAGTTGGATTTCGAAAGAAACCTTCATTTCATTCTCAAATTAAGACATCAATTAAAACTTAGATAATCACTCAAGTTACAAAGACAGCATAACTTACTCTTAGTGTGTAGTCAGTTTGAAGTGAACTCTGAACTCCTTTCATAGCGGTTGCCTAAAAAAAGAAAGCGATGTGAGACCAACTCGCCCTGAGTATTTAATTTAATAAAATAATCTTATTTGTTTGATAACAAACAGGACCTGGCACTTACCTTCATAAAAAGATCGACTTCAGCTTCAGGGAAAATCCCGGCATCCTTTTCTCTCCTCGCAAGTTCAGATAGAAGCTCTGTAAAAATAATAATAAATTAAAAAAAATAAACAAAACTCGATGGAAGCAAATTATCTTTTTCTTCTTCTTTCAATCTGATCAATTTTGAGCAAATGCCCAAAGCACTAGGAAGTAATTCTAGAGAACCAACTCGCTCTATATAAAACTTCAACTAATGAATTGTGCAACAAAATAGTGAAAATCAGTATGCTATCAAGCATAATTATGCAATAAGGAACAAAAGAATGGCACAATTTATTCAAAAACCTACACTAAATACAGGAATGAACTTACCATATCTAGTTCCAACCCCTTGACACCTTGCAGAGAAATCGAGAGTTTCTTTAACAGTCATCTCTCCAATGTGTACATCATGCTGGCTAATGTAAGCTGAAGTCTTCTGAGGAACAAACTCATTCAATCGGTGGCCGTTGTATGTGACTTCTCCCTTCGACTGATAAGAATACAAAGCTTTGAGTTAAAAATGAGAAATCCATGGTTTGCTGAGACCCTACAGGGTGCATCAATTTGTCAAAAAGAAAACGTTGCATCCCAAGTTTGACTCCTCCCACTGATCTACCCAAAAGAAAATACATGGATAACTAAATTTAACCACACCCACAAAAAGTGTACTGTGATTTCAATTTAAAAGCTCTTCAAAAATGAGACACCGCGGTAGCGGAACTATTAAAACATAACAGAAACCATGCCATCAATCTAATACAATCCCATCGAAAAAATGATAACTCATGAAATCAGTAAAGTGATATGAACTTTCAGCTACGAAAATTTGAGAGGATATAGTCATCATGTAACAACATTTAAAGTTGAATAAATTTTAAAAACCACAAATACAACAAAAATTGTTAACCAGCTGACCTTCAAGCTTGGGTCTAATTTTCCAGCAAGAGCCAGCAAAAGGGTTGTCTTCCCTGAAGATGGAGGCCCCAACAAAAGTGTCATCCTGCGCAAAAATTGAATCAGCGATCCAAACTCACATGGGGATCCATAGAATTTTTGTAAGTAAATTTCAGCATTTTTCATTTTCTTTTTTGGCCTTTCCACGAAAGTTACCTCGAAGGTTTTATGATCCCTGACGCATCTTTTAAAATGGTGAGGGTGGTTGTCTTTGTAAGCTTGATTCCTGCTAATCCAAGAGCCGATTCCGCAAGGTTTCTTGATGCGTTCAATAGTGTAGGGAGGGCTCTGCTCCCTACATGGCATTCTGCTTGCACTGTCAAGTGCTCAAATCGAATCTCCACAGTAGGGAGCCTGATTCCAACTCTGAAAACTCATATAATTGATGGAAAATCAGGGTCTGAATATCAAGAAAAAAAAAGTAGAAATGTGATTTTAAAAGGGAAAAATGCCAAAAAGGAAAAGAAATGAAAACGGATTTTTTTCTTTCCATATGCCCCCAATTTATGTAAGATAATTCAAAATAAAAGAATGCCAATTTATGGAAGATAACTCATAAGAAGAGAAGAATAAGGGAAAAAAAGTTCATATAGAAAACGTATAAATTTCTGTTATCCAGGAAAAAATAGAAAAAAATAGGGGGCAAAAACCTAAATACTTCTTATTAGCAAAAAAAACGAACCATGATTAAATTGACAAAAATAATATTTTTACTTTCATTCGAAAAAAAATAACTCAGAAATTCAAAAGTAATGCTTGAAACTGAAAGCAGGAGTTATAATTTTGCTGGAAGATTATTGACTTACTTGTCGATCCTATTCCTGAGCTTCCTCAAGAACTTCTCGTTATCTTCCTCTGCAATTCTGAACAATCTCTCTATGAACTCTTGTCTCTGGTTTATATCAAGCTTTCTCACATCGACTTCCTGGTGTTGAACCAGTCTCTCTTCCTCTGTATACGACTTCAGTATACTGGTTCTCAACCGATCATAGGTCGGGAGCTTCTCAAGAGCTGCCCATTTCAGGGCTTCCTCATCTTCGTCAGCTCTCCTGCTATGTCCGGACCTTGCAAAGACGTCCTCCACTCCCCAGTTGGTCCTTCTGCTCATGTTCCGACTCATGTTTCTACTCATGTTTCTACTCATGTTGCGGCTCATTCTTCTACCAGAGCCCCAAACCTTGTCGAACTTCTCCATTTTTGGCCTGAAAGAAAACTAAGGATAGGGCTCAGGTTGGAGTTTCGGTATCGAAAATGGAGGTTTACGGGACTGGTAATGGAGCTGTTTCTCTAGGATTTAGGGATTGAACTCTTTATATTCAGGGGAACTGAGGTGGGAATGAGTTTTTACTTACAGCAAATTGTTGGAATGAAGTTTCTTTCGGCGATGCCCTGTTCCTCTCTGGCTCAATTGTCCACAAACTCCTTTTTATCCTGAGATAGAGTTTCTCTGAATGAACGAACTCAGTAACCTCTGCTAAAAATTTAAATACCTCAAATTCGTTGAATGAAAAACTTTTCCCTGAAAATTTACACAGTCACTTCCTTCGAAGTAAAATTTTCTTCCATAAATCAACTAAGTCACAGGCGAATGCTCTCTCAAACTTGCTTCTCTTGCCTTTTTTTCACCGGAAAAGGAATTATCCCGGCGACTTTCTTCCTTATCCGGCATAAATCGTGAGCAACTCCCCCTACAACCTGTGAGAGTAAAATCTCAATACTTATAGTAAAAAAAGGGTCATTCAAAATCTTGATCTTTTGTGCCGAATTTCTCCGCAACTTTCTCTTTGAACTGGATTTTCAAGGTTTGAAAGCGGCGTTCTCTGCAGGCTGAAAATCCAGAGAGAGAGAGAGTAAGAATGGGTCTTGGAACTGATTCAACGATGAATATATAAATACATATTATTCAGAGTGTTCAGAGCGAAGGCGTCGAGAAGGAGAGCTGGTAGAGAGAGAAAACTTCTCCCCCCTGTTCAAATGCGGTTGGTAGTGAGAGAAACGTAGAGAGAGAAAACATGTCTCGCATTAAATTACAATTGGTCGTGTCAGAAGATGAGAGAGAAATATAAAACGTCCATTTTGTTTGAAACTGATGGAGGCTTTTAGAGAGAGAAAGGAGGGTCTTGTGTCGATTCTGGCGGCTTTCTGCTTAAAAACTTAGAGAGAGAAAGTGGGTGAGGAGAAATTAATTTAGTGAGAGAAAGTGTAGAGAGAGAATGAGTGAAGTGAGGGCATTCGGATAAAGTTTTTAGAGAGAGAAAGGGGCAGTCGTAATAGAGAGAGAGAAGGAGGTTTTAGAGAGAGAGAATACGGAACTCGTGTTAAAATTTTTTTGGCAGCCATCCTTGACTCCGCACGCCGCCGATACGCGATGGTCAGGAGTCAAACCGGTAACCAATAATACAACATGACAGAATTACCCTCGCTAAACTTCTTTAATTACGAGGATCACCTTGTCTCTCACCAAATGATTTCCACAGTTAATATGTATTTTAAAAAACAAAAAACATCAATAAATAAGGGTGTGGTTTGTATAATAAGGCTGCAACCTTAAACAATCCAATTAAGGCGTACTTCCGAAATTTATCGTATCATGTAATATTGGTGTAAAATGTTTTTAGGAGTATCTTAAGATCTATTTTCACAACTAATTATTAATTTTTAAATTTTAAAAATAATTAAAATTAAGTGGATCTATAAATATATGAAAATCTTGAAAATGGACGGTCTAGATAATGCGTTGCACTTGGACTTAAAAGTTTTTTTTTTTTTTTTATATTTATCCATCTCGATGTCGAGATGATCAATTAGTGGGATTTTCAACATTAAAACAACTTTTTCCGATGGATTTTTGAGGTGCATCTTTAATTCTACATTTTATGGTTGCAACCTTGTTTAAACTTTTCTGTTTGCTAAATTATCTTGGTTGTTTTTTACAAATAATAATCTCTATTTCAAAATTTGATATGAGATTTATAAAGCAGTTTTTAATTCAAAAACTCAAGCTAGCCAAGATCTCACTTAGAGTAACGTAGACTTGCCACCCTAGTGAAGCCGAGTATATTTGACTTGGGTCGCCAATTGGGGGACCTTAAAAAACAAATTCAAAAAAATAATAAAAATATAAATTTATTTATAACAATTTTTTTATATTTTCTATCATTTAGACAAAGATTGGAAAGTGTTTTCCTCATAAATATTTATTTTTATAGTTTTTTCCTTCTTTTTAGATTATTTCTAGAATACTTTTGCATTATTCTTTTCTTTTTGAAATTATTTCCAAAATATCCGATAACAATTTGATTATTCACAATCCATTTTTCACTATTTTTTTAACCTCATTTAAGTATTTTTTTCTTTAATTTAACTATAAACAAATTTTTCTTTCTTTTTTGGGAATTTTTTTTGTTTTTTATATATTTTTTAATTCTTTTTGACTCGGCCAGTACCTGCCTGAATCGGTTGGAGTAATTCGCAACCCCGATTCGTGGTTTCGAGCTTTCGTTTTCCATTAACAATTTTAAAGTACTTAATATTGAAATTTTGTACTTTATATAACCTTTCCCGGAAGGGTCGGCTCGCTCTCTGGCGGGCGAAACGTTCAAAGGGCCCGTTCTACGCCTCCACCAACCCCTCATGTATTTCTGTTATTTTTTTAATGTCATTTTTCTTTAACGTTATCACTTTGATTATCTCCACATATCTATAAACTCAACTCTGGGTAATTTGATTTGTGAGAAAAATAAATAGGAACTGAATTACCTCCCACTTATTTTATTGCATATACATATTTTTTTATTATCCCCATTCTAAATCAAGGATCGGATAATAATTAATGATTCAAAAAATCGCCTGACGAGAAGTGGCTGGGTCGAGCGTTTATTAAGACTTGAGATTCTAAGTTGAGAACTTGGGAATCGCCCGAGCCTGCCGATATTCTGATTTCTAGAATATATTTGTTTGGTGCAAACTTGTCTGGAACTACTAGGGAGAATCGGGATCTGAGTTAGAGCCCGATTCTAATTTTTGAATTATAGATTATAAATTTTGATTTTTTCTTACCCATCGTAAGAAACAATTTTTTCGAGACCATATTTGGTGAGCACCATTAGAACCAAGTGTTGAAATAGCAATAGGTACCAAAAAGAATGTGTCAAAATTCAAATAAAAAACCTTGCCACCTAACAAAGCACCATCACTAAGTTTATTGAATAAGGGCGCCTCCCACCCACTTCTCCACAAAATAATGGAATTAGAATTAAATATCTTTGGAGAAACACTAGTTTTATTTTAATTTTTCATAAAATATATCTAGACTTTCTTGTGATTGATTTAGATTACTTTATTTTATTTTTGCCCAAATAATATAAAGTGTGTAGTTTGCATAGAGCCGAGGCTCTAAACCATCAAAGTAAAGCGCACTTTCAAATAGCATCGAGAAATGTGGTTTCAATACTGAAAATCTTTGTGATAGCCTTAAAATATATTTTCTTCTTTAATTATAAAATTTAAAGTTTCAAAAATAGTGTAAATCGAGCATATCTATGAAAACTTGAAAATCTTGAAAATTGACGGTTAAAAAATGTGTTACAAGATGCACTATTTTCAAAACATGAAATCTATTTTTTTCTCATGTCTATGCATCTTGATGTCAAGATGATTAATTTGAGAATATTTGAGCATCAAAACAACCTCTTCTAACGAAGCTTTTGAGGTGGGCTTTTAATTTGATTGTTTACAGCCTTGGCTCTATATAAACTTTTCCTAATGAAAAACATATACTTTTGTTGGGGACCACATCAAGTAGAGTCCGGCGATTGAGTTTTTACAATCATAAGAAGCATGATTTTACTAATTTATTACTTCATTATTCTTAATCCATCGTTAGTCACTGTTGATCGCTTGATTTAGGTAAAACTCCTGGTTAACTAATTATTATTTGGCTAGTTATTAATGCTCGTTTTTGTTTTTATGTTGGGATGATTACCCCAACTACCAAATAAGACTATTATATAGAATGAGGGTTGTATAAGGCTGAGGCATTAAACAATCAAAGTAAGGCGCACCTTCAAATGGTATCGAAAGTATTGTTTCAATACTGGGAAATCTTTGTGATGGTTTGAAAATTTATTTTCATCTCTAGTTATAAATTTTAAAACATCAAAAATAGTGTAGATCAAGTAGATCTATGAACACTTGAAAAACTTAAAAATTGACGGTCAAAAAATGTATTTCAAGATGTTCTATTTCTAAAATTTGAAATCTATTTTTTCTCATGTCAATACATCTTGAGTCGAGATGATCAATTTCAGGATTTTTGAGCATCAAAACATAGTGAATTTTTGAGGTGTGCCTTGGTTTGATTGTTTAAGGCCTTGCCTTATATAAACCTTTTCCTTATTTTATTGCACATGGTTGAAGACATTCTAAAGTTGACTTACCGGAATTAAAGGTATTTGAGAAGGGTAAAATCACATAAATCATTTCTTAGCTTCCCTATTTAGGCCTCCATCGACTTGTACTTCTGTTGAATTTTTGTGTTGAATTTTTTAAAATTGTGTTCCTACTATCTCTAAGGTCGTGTTTGACAACAGAGATAGAGAGTGAAAGGGAGCCTCCTACAAATTATGAAAGTGTTTCATCATTTTTTATAGAAGGACCGTGCTCAAAAAAACATATCACTTTAACGGTAAAAAAAAGGGCAAAGGCTTCTATACTTCCCCTACAACAGAGAAAATCTATGTTTTTTCTACTATCCAATCGTACAATTTTGATCAAGAGAGCCACTCACTTTTTGATCTTAGATCTGATGTCTCAAATTATTTTATTTTTAATTTTTTTTATACAAATTGTATGAATATGAAATTTGGTACGTTCCATCTTCTCATTGGATCGCACTTATAAAAACTATTGAAAATAATTTTTTGATAAAATACAATGACCAAATACCTCTTGAAACTTTTAAAGGTAATTTGGTCATTTTATTTTATTAAAAATTTATTTCACTAGTACGAGTTTAATAGAGGATTGAACATTCAGAATTTGATGTCAAAATAGTTTATAGAAAAAAATTAAAAATAAAATAGTGTAAAGACAATGATACTGTGATTGAAACAATCTTAACCCTCCATTCAAAATGGATGGTTGGATAAAGAGAAGTATATAAGTTTTATGTTATAGAAAAAACATATAAAGCTTGCCTAAAAAAATACTATATAAAAGGCTATACTTTTACTTCTACACAGCGAAATCAAACTTGAAAGTGGCACGCTCAACTCTCACTTTAAAAAACTTCCCTGAAATCAAGTACACCCTAAATTAAATGCCAAAAAACTAGATAGTAAATGATCCAGTATTGGCAACACTGGCAATCGGACTCAAGATTGAGTTGGAGTCCAGTTTTCGGGAAGCCTAATAAACTTATAAAACTAGAAAAATCAAGTTTATAGGCAAAGAAAGTAAGGTTAAGGTGGATCTGTTTGTGTGAGTCTACCCTTCCAAAACACTGGAGATAGATTTTAGATCCCTAGATTTGCAACTCTATCATCATCTCAATTCTCTCTCTCTATATATATATAAATAATTTATTTTTTTTGGATATTTTATTTCTTCAAAGATCACCAGATCTGCACTGTTTATGTATCTCCAAATTTTCAAAACAATTGACGAGGGAATAATTTATAGTGATTTGAGATGCGTTTTGAGTCCTTTTTTTAAAAAAATTAATTTAGGTAACTTTAGTGGTAGGGATCAAACTTGCAATGTAGGAATATGTTTTAAGTCCTAGATTCCAACCTTTTTTTTTTTTTTGTTTCGGTAATTCAATAGGGAAAACAAGATCCTGCTTAGTAATTTTTAGATAAATTAAAGAATTAAATTTTTTTAAAATATCAATAGATGTCAATCGAATAGAAAACCACAATGCGGTGACTAGACAGGAGGTGTTACCACGATGACCTAGTCCCTTTTCTTGAGTCAACCAATTCACCAAGCACTTCTCTTGTGGTTTTGACCCCAAACTTATGTAATTATCATTAACTTATTGAACTCCAATAAACTATAGCCAAATAGGTTGGTTTTGACCCCCACGCTTATGTAATTATCATTAACTTAATGAACTCCAATAAACTATAGCCAAATAGGTTGGAGGGTTGGTGAAACATAGTTATGGGTTGGTAACGCGTTTGTGAGTGGAAAACTGGACCTTATTTACAAGGAAAATTAACCGTGGACCCCTAAGATGCACGCGACATTGTCTACTACTATTGATAAAGAATGAAATGGCTGGGTCCTACCATGGACCTAAGGTGTACGTAAGAAATTGACTACTATTATCAAGGAAAATTTAAGTTACTTAAATTATTTAACATCTTACCCATATCTTTTATTTTGATTTCAAAATATTCACAAAAAAATATTCTTGTTTTTTATTTTGATTTCAAATTTAATGGTAAACATTTGGAGTCCTACACACATAGATGTGGAAAGGTCTCATGTAATCATTACTATATTGAGTTAAAACGGTCAGAATTAAATAATTAAAATCTCTTATGAGAATTAAATAATTAAAATCTCTCATGAATATTTTGATAAATATATGTATTATTAATAAAAAATCTTCAAATACTTCCTCCATGTGAACTTTCATATTTCCGGTAGGGTTGGCAATGGGCTAGCCCAACCCTGGCCCTAATCCCCATAGGACTGGCCTGGGCTTGGCCCGGCCTTGATCAAGCCAAAGAGGCCTTAGCCCAAGCCCTATAGGGCCGGGCCAAGTCATGCCCTTGTTTTTGAGAGGCGGGATGAACATGGCCTATTACCACCCATAATTTCATATTTCGTTGAATTTGGGAACCTAAGGATTACTCGTGCAGTTGCATGAGCCAGGACTCGGATGGGATTTGAGATGACGTGGCCAATGATGTGACACACGTTTGAATGATTATTTTACAATTTTGGAAGAGGACGAAGTAGCTCCGCGGGACCGCTATATATAAAATGAGGGAATCCCAAAACGTTTATTATAGGGAAATTTTTTTTAAAAAAAAAAAAACCAATACCACACTTTATATATATATGCAACTTATCCTAATCTAACTTTTTCTCCCTAAACATAGATTTTATGCAAATACCTCAACCAAAAAATAAATAAATAAAAAGCTAAATTACCCTTTTTTTACTTTTTCATTCGCAGCTCTCTCTTCTATCCCATACAAATGGGGCTTTCGCATTGTTTTAAGTTGCAGTGGATCAAGCGCTCCGACACTATATAAGTGCAATCCAGTAGTGGAACACCCTGGAGTCACAAGACTCTGCACTGTGTAAGTGCGGTCCAGCAATAAAACACTATAAAATCACAACGCTCTGGTACTGTGTAAATGCGGTCTAGCAGTGAGGCACTATAAAGTCATATGGTTGCGGTACTGTGTAAGTACGGTCCGACAATAGAACACTCTGGAATCACACCACTCTGGCACTGGAACACTCTAGAGTCATAGGGCTTCGGCACTGTTGAAGTGCAGTCCGACAGTAAATGTTCTGAAGTCACAGGGCTCTAACAGTTGCAAAGGGCGGTCCGACAATACTTAGTTTCGGTCCGACACTTAAGTTTTTGGAATATTGAATCCAACAATGTGATGGTGAGCTCCACCAATATGCTACTGGGTTCCGAAAGTCAATGTCAAATCTGGCCAAATTGATTTTTGTGTACGGTAAAAGCATTTCCGTCTAAAAACGTGAACATTTTCCTTTGAGAATTATTTGCATAAAAAATTTGTTTTGCGAATTTTTCCCTAACTCTATATAGAGTGCACTCCAAAAACCAAAAACCCATCGGCGAGAAAGTTTTCGGACATTGAAAAAAGAAAATGTTTAAATGAGGTATCAACCAGTGCACCCCAAAAACCTATCGGAGAAGGTTTATAGATTTCAAGATTTTTGGTGTTTAAAGATTTGTTTTATTTTTACTGTTTTTGAAACATTAAATTTTATAGTTAGGGATGGATTTTTAAGTCATCATAAAGTTTCAGCACTAAAATTGCATAGTACAACGAAATTTGAGAATGAGCCTTGGTGCAGCCGGACCCATATTTGAAAAAATTATAGGACCCCGACCCGACCGGGCCCAATTGGACCTGACCCCAAAATAAAAAAAAATGTATTTTTTAATATATTTAAATATTATATTAAATATGTATATATATTATTTAAATATTATAATTAAAAATATACTTGTATTTATTTAAATAATAACATTTGGATCAGATCCGAGTTGGGTCTATATAGACCAAACTCAAACCCAGACCCAAATAGTATTCGAGTCCCATATTTAAATTGGGACCCAACGTCACTGGGACCATTGCCACCCCTTACCTTACTTCGATTGTTTAAGGTGTACACCCTGTACAAACCTCACCCATATATAAATGAGCCACATCTCTAAGTTTTCCATGCGCCAAACAGCTCATTCAAGGACCCAGTTGACTGGGACCAGTTTATTATTTTGTCAATTATATGAATTTTTATTCGCTGTATAGGAGTAAAATTGAAATGATATTTCCTTTTTAGCGTTAACAAGTAATATTGAAATGATATATGTTTTCATGTAAACTGTAAAGGTAAGCTTCTGTTCCGATTAGTATTATACAAGTTCATGCACGTGCAGGCGCATAAAGGCTTTGAGAAAGAGCGCATAGATCGCATGATCGCTTCTCTCATGCAGTGTCATAAAAAAATCGGTAATACAGATTAGAATTGTCCGATCTAGATTGAGAACCAGTAATTGGAAACTGACTTGGTTTAGTACTAATATTTTTTATTTTTTATTATCTTTCATCTTTTTATTTTTCTTTTTTATTTTTATTTATTGACTCTCACCTTATAGAATCAAGCGGTTTTTCGATCTGGATAAGCGATTTGCCATGGTTATCTTACCCTATTGATCTGAGTTTTAAAACATTAGTGGTAAAATGTCAATCACCGGCCAATGTAGGATCTGCCACTCGTTCACTATTAATGTTCGCCCTTCTCTCTCTCTCCCTTTTCAAAAAACCTCTTTGAAAGTTCTCTCTCGCGTAGGGTTGGCAATGGACCACTACAGCTAGATCCAACTTGGGTCTGGGTATGGGTTTGAAAATTGGATTTGGCGGGTCGTGTTTGAGTCCAAATTTTGGACCTGAACACTTTGGATCTAGGTCTTGGTCCGATCAAGTCCAGGTACAAATCCCACATTTCTTAATTTATATATAATATATTTAAATACATAGTTGCTTTCATTTTTGGGTCAGGTCCAATAGGATCCAGGTCCCACATTACATTTTTGGGTATAGGTATGGGAATGGGTCCGGGTCCCGGTACCATGATAGTCTTTTAGGTCCGGGTCCGGGCTCTCTCTCTCTCTCTCTCATTCTCTCAATGTTTTAGCACTGGACCCGGAATATGGGCTTTGGCTCTAGCTTCGTTCTTGTTGAGAGTAGACTTGAAGCGGGTATTATTTGGGTGTGGTTTCTATAAGGTTGCAACTTTAAACAATCCAATTAAGGAGCATGTCCAAATTTTATCATAACATACAACTTTGCTGTAAAAACTTCTTAGAATTATCTGAAAATCTATTGTTATATCTAATTATAAAATTTTAAATTTCAACAATGGTTAAAATCAAATAGATTTATAAACATATAAACATCTCGAAAATGGATGGTCTAGATAACGTATTGCGAGATGAACTATTTTTGGAACTCAATTTTTTTTAAAAAAATATTCATACATATCGATGTCTAGATGATCAATTAGAGGGTTTTTCAACATTAAAATACCTTTTTCCGATAGATTTTTGAAGTGCATCCTTGATTCTACATTTTAAGGTTTTTTCCTTATATAATTGTATATTGATATATACATTACATTGTATATGTTCATATATAAAATACATTTTACACTTACTTTCAAATAAGTTCATAATAAAATTTATATTTTAGGATAAAACGATTTCACATATCTTAAAAATCTTATATTTTTAAGTTTTTCAAGTTTTCATAGATCTGCTCAATCTACACTATTTTTGAAGCTTTAAATCTTATAATTAAATATGAAAATAAATTTTAAAGCTATCATAAAGATTTCTCGTATTGAAACTATATTTCTCGACACTATTTGAAAGTGGGCTCTAACTTGATTGTTTAGAGCCTCATATCTATGCAAATCGCACCCTGTTTTAAAACAAAGTCTCTTTTGTACTATAATATTTGGAATAGTATGCTTTGTTTTATTGGTTGAGAGAAAAGCAGTCGGTCATGCATCCTATATTGAAAAATATACTGATGAAAGTCATGCTTAAATATGAAAATCTTCTATTTACTTGTGTTTTAAGACTCAATGGGAGATAAGGTCTATGTGGAACGCATACAAATGCACATGTGCATATATGATGCATATATTTTTTTACTACTACAACCAAATGCTGGAGCCCCACCTATGAAGATGCATTGTATGAAGCATAATGAACCCAAAGAGACATCGCCTGAACTATGTGACTGTCGGTATCCAATTGTGATGAACCATTTTAACGACTGTGATTAAGGATCAAATAGTTACAACGTAGCGAACAATCGCATTGGTTAGAGTTGGTAAAACATTCATCTTTATGAATAGGAACTCGTTTCCTCCTGTACAACAATAGTTTTACCTACTATTAAAAAGTATTTTGATGTTTTTTTCGTTTTTTATTTATTTAGAAAAGAGTTGGTTTTAGTGTTCTAGATCCTGCTGTAGTTGGTAAGATAGTTTACTCAATCATTTGCTTCCTTGTATTCTGTGGACAAATTTCGTAAAAAACTTAAATGTTCATTGACTCATATCATCAAGGGGTAAATATTGCCTTGTGATAACAAATTATTCTTGCCCGGACTCAAACGGATTGTGAAACTTTCTTTTGTTTTATGTATCTCTTAATTTGCCTCAACATTTCCAACAGATATGGCGACTGCCATGGCATACATAACAGCTATTTTAAGTCTCAGTGCCAATATTTGGCCATATGGGGTATGAATTAGAGAAGGCAAGGTCCAATCAGTTCAAGGGATGCTGTTTATATAAGAGAAAGGCCTTACGAAAAATGGTCAAGTCACACCTTGTTACCCCAATGGAAATTGCAGTTATGGTGTTTTACAGTTATGATAACTTTAAAAACTATCAGACAAATACACGGAGACGTTCTATTTTTGGGGTCGTGTGGGTACCTCGAAATATATTTTCTGGGAAATATACTACGGGCTTAATTCATTATTGGAGGAATACAGTATGTACCGATAGATTGTTACTGTTTGGGTAGTATTTAGATGCAACCTGAGAAATACATTATTGCTGTTTGGCTATATTTAGAAGAAATATAAAAAATGCAATTTCAATATTTTGACTGGAAAATACTGTGTTAATTTTATCTATAGTAAGGTTTTTTTTTTAATAGTTTTTTTTAAAGATAAATAATTAATTAAAACTACTTTGTTTTTTAATATATGAAAGCAATATCCACATGGATTAATTTAATTTCTCTTCTCCCTATGAAAGCAATATCCACATGGATTAATCTAATTTTTCTTCTCCCTATGAAAGCAATATCCACATGGATTAATTTAATTTCTCCTCTCCCTATAATTATTCTATTAAAAAGTTGTTGTTTGGCCATGTCTCAAGGAAGGAAAAAGTTTATATAAGGATGCAACCTTATATGCGCCTCAAAAATCCATCGGAAAAGGTAGTTTTAATGTTGAAAAACCCTTTGATTAATCATCTCGACATCGAGATGTATGACCATGAAAAATAAAAATATTTTAAGTTTCAGAAATAGGGCATTTTACAACATATTATTTGCACCATCCATTTTTCAAGAGTTTCATATGTTTATAGATCTACTTGATTTTAACTAATTTTTAAATTTAAAATTTTATAATTAGATATAAAAATATATTTTGAGATAATCTTAAGAACATTTTACATCAAAATTGTATACCATGATAAAATTTGAAGATGCATCCGTATGCCAACTGCACCCCTGAAGGAAATCTAAGAAATAAATTACCGTCAGTTTGGCTTGGAAATATTGCATAAATTTTGCCTATAGTAATGTGATTTTTTTATATCTCTTAATATTTTTTCTTTGTTAAGGAAAATATCAATTAAAACTAAATAAAAAGCGACTATAATGCTCATATTGATATAACAACAATATTTTGAAGACATATTTATAGTGAAAAAAGTACCAATACATTTAAATTTGCAGAGAACACTTACAAAAAGAATGCCATTACGTAAAAAAAAGGGGGTGAATATTTTAGAAAGAGAAAAGGGAAGAATCGCACATTGGTAAAGTTAAAAAGTTATGGTCCTCAAATTTAGGCAAGATTTTAGAGAGAGAGTCACACACACTTTTATACGGACTTCAAATTTATGAGGTCTATTGTATGTTTTATAGCGGGTTTGCCAAGCTCCACATTACCCGTCAACTCCGAAATTTATTTCCCAACTCTTGAGGCGGTTAATTGATTTCGCGATTTTGAAAGAAATTTTTGGTAATGCATGTCATTTCCTGCCTACCATGTGCGGGTCCAAACATTAGAAATGATGAATTTCCCAATAATCTATTACCATGCAATTGATTTATAGGTACCCAAACGGCCCCTTCGTAAAAGGAGGTCACAATTACTCTTGCCCGTCATATTTAAGACCGAGTAGCTATAACTGTGTCATTGATTTGACTCAAAATTCGAATCAATTTTTTTCGAACTTCGTAACAAACCCCAAGCCATCCAATTTGACACTCGATGGCTACAATTGTTTGTGAGCTCTTATAAGAATAGTAAATGGCCTTCTAGTATACAATTTTAAAACCATTCTTACTCGTGTTTATAAGACTTGAGGGCCAAAAATGGTGCAAGTGGACCTAAGAACACTAGAAAGTATATAGTCCAAACAATATATTACAAGATACATTAGTTTTAGGGCTTGAAATTATTGTTCGTTCTTGAGATCCAAAATTATTGAATTCATGATGATCAATTTTAGAGTCTCTTTAACTGAGTGCTATTAATTTTCAGTGAGACGTGACAAGTGGCTTTATTTTTTCTTTTGAGGGCAAGGGCCAAAGGGTCCTGGCCCTGGGTCTAATAAAAAACAAAAGTTCTGGACCTAATTATAAGCCTAAGCCACTTCTATCACGGCCCTAGCCTAGGCCTGGCCTGGCCCAAGCCTCATGCCACGTTTCGTAGTTAAATGTGGTCGAGGGCCTATTTTTCAAGGATTGGGCGACCAAGCCAAGCCGGGCCGGGCCCATTGCCAGCCCTACCTGGCCTTTATTATTTCTATGTCTAATTTCTATCTTTCCTTTTATATTGGAACAATTTCTTCCAAGCTTTTCACACACTAAAATTTGTTAATCCTTCAGCGAATGTGTTTACTGGACTGCATGCTTTTGATACATTCATTATATGCAATCATAAAATTTGTTGAAGCGTTCCCTGTCCGTCCGTTTTGCTCATTGGATTCAGATTTTCAAAAGTCACTTTTTATGGAAAAGCAGGGCCAATCGTATTTGGTTCTCTTACAATTGACATTTCCCTTGGAATTGAGATTTTCGTTGGATTATTGAATGCTGCCTAATTTTTAGAAATCTCATTTCCACCAAAATAGTGGAATTTATATTTCATGGAAATGATTTATTTTACCCTGAATAAAGATATTAAAATTTTAGAGATATAAACTATATCAATTTTTAAAGAGAGAAAACATATTAAAATTTTAGAGAGAGAAAAAGGCTATATCAAATTTTAGAGAGAGAAAAAGTATACAAAATTTTTTAGAAAAATAAAATATACAAATTTTTTTAGTAAGAGAAACTATCTCAAACTTTTAGAGAGATAAACTATCTCAAATTTAAAGTTTAAGGGAGACCATATTAAAATTTTAGAGAGAAACAATCTCAAATCTTAAACTTTAGAAAGATGAACTATTTTAAAATTTTAGAGAGAGAAACTACAATAAATTTTAGAGAGATGAACATATTAAAAAATTTTAGAAAGAAATATCTCAAAACATTTAAGAGAGAAATTATTTCAAATTTTAAGTTTTTGAGAGAGAGCATATTAAAATTTTAGAAATTAGAAACTATATCAAATTTTAGATAGAGAAACTATCATAATATTTTTAGAGAGAGAAACAATCTTAATTTTTAAGTTTTAGAGCGAGAAACTATATCAAAATTTAGGTAGAGAAAGTACTTGAAATAAAGATAGAGATAGACTATTTAAAAAATTTTAAATGGAAAAACTATCTCATATTTTAAGTTTTAGAGAGATAAAGTATATTAAAATGTTAGAGAGAGAAACTATTAGAAAATTTTTATAGAGAGAAACTATCTCAAATTTTAAGTTTAGAGAGAGAAAATATCTTAAAACTTAGAAGAGAGAAACTATATCAAATATTAGATAGAGAAAGTACCTAAACTTTTTAGAGAGAGAAACTATTTGAAAAATTTTATATAAAAAAAATGTCTCAGATTTTAAGTTTTAGAGAGAGAAAGTATATTAACATTTTAGAGAGAGAAACTACTTGAAAATTTTGAAGAGAGAAACTATCTCAAAATTTAAGTTCTAGAGAGAGAAACTATCTTAAAATTTAAGTTCTAGATAGAGAAAGCATCTTAAAATTATAGATAGAATAACTATATCAAATTTTAGAGTGAGAAAGTACTTAAAATTTCTTAGAGAGAGAAATTATTTTAAGAATTTTAGAAAGAAACTATCTAAAATTTTAAGTTTTAGATAGGAAAAGTACCTTAAATTTTAGAAAGAGAAACTATATCATATTTTAGAGAGAGAAACTACATGAATTTATTTAGAAAGAGAAAGTATCTAAAATTGTTTAGAGAGAGAAACAATTTCAAAAACTTTATGGAGGGAATTATCTCAAATTTTAAATTTTAGAGAGAGAGTATCTCAAAATTTTAGAGAGAGATAGTATCTCAAAATTTTAGAGAGAAAAACTATATCAAATTTTAGGGAGAGAAAGTATATAACATTTTTAGAGAGAAAAACTATCTCAAAATTTTTGGAGAGAAGCTATTTCAAATTTTAAGTTTTTGAAAAAGAGTGTATTAAAATTTTAGAGAGAGAAACTATCTCAAAATTTTTAGAGAGAGATGGAAAGAATTTGTATTTCCAAGAAAAGGATATTCCAATTAATCCAAATAGAGAATTTGCATTTAAGAAAAGGATATTCCAGTTAATCCAAATAGAGAATTTGCATTTTCTTAATTTCTACCGCATGCGATCCAAATAAGGAATTGACATTTTTAGGAAATCTCAATTCCATGATTGACTTTTCTCGGGATTGAAAAACCCTGGGATCCAAACGGGTATGTATGTCCTACTAATTGATGCCTCTCTTAGAGGTGGTAAATGGGTTGTGTTGGGATCCACTTGATCTCGATGCCTTCAAGCCCTATCAGGGTTGACAAGACTTGGCCATATGCTAATATGTATGTAAATTATAGGGAAATTTATTAAAATACCCATGAAAGATGCACTATTTAACGATTTTGATATTATTCCAACTCATGATTATGAACATTTTTATGGGTCTTTCAAAATCAGATCAAACAACATGGGTACAATAGTAAATAATTCATCTCAAATGAGTATTTTGATAAAAAAAATTTTGAGTATGTTGGCTCATATGTTTATAC
>NW_006499905.1:1484883-1503472 GCF_000471905.2 Amborella trichopoda | reverse complement strand
TAATAATCAAGCTAATTTTTTTTTTAGATAATTCAGTGGGAAAGATAGATCCCTACACGATTCTTTGAAATAATTATATATACATATATTATAAGTTACAAATTGAGGGTAATAATCAGGCTATTCATTTTTTTTAGATAATTTAATGGAAAAGACAGACCCCTACATGGTTTCTTGAAATAAGTTAAGAATTAGGTTTTTGAAGATATCAGTGAATATTGGCAGTAGGAATGAATACTGTTAGAATGGGGGTGCTACTAATACGACCCCAGCCCCTTTCCCAATACTGAGGGTATTTGAAAGAAGGAAAGCTTCAATAATTCACCACTAGTGAGAGTTGGGCCTTTGACACTCCTAAAATCCATAATTCAATTTACCACAAAGAGAAAAATGACAAAAAGAAGGGAAGGACAAAGACAAGGTAATTTAGCTTAAGACTGAAGTTTGTCTAGAGAGACAGAGATGGGAGGTTAGAGGCTGATAGAGAAATTTAGAGAGAGAGAGAGGGGGGTAGGTTAGAGTGTGACAGAAAATTTAGCTGAATGGTTTAAGGAATAAATTCGTGATTGATTTTTTCGACACGTAGCATATTATCAATGTAAAAATGTGTAGAGAGAGAAAGAGAGTCTATTTATGAAATGATTAGAAGAGAGAGAGAGTCTATGTCTCCACCCCTCCTAATCAAAGGCCAAACATAACAATGGTTCATGATTGATTGATTTTTTCGACGCGTAGCATATTATCAATGGAAAATTGTGTAGAGAGAGAAAGAGAGTCTATTTATGAAATGATTAGAAGAGAGAGAGAGAGAGAGTCTATGTCTCCACCATTCCTAATCAAAGGCCAAACATAACAGTGATTCATGTCCAAACGTAAAGTACAAGCAGAATGACCGACAATAATATAAAGGCCGAGGCCTAAAACAATCAAAGTAAGACACATTTTTAAATAGTTTCAAAAGATGTTTCGGTACTCAAAATTTTGTGATGGATTAAAATTTTATTTTTTATTTTTAACTATAAAATTTAAAGCTTTAAAAATCATGTGGATCGTGCAGATCAACCCGGTAGATCGGGTTCGGGTCCAATACCTAAACCCAAACATTAAACCCGGTAGGTCAGGATCGGGTCCAAAACCTAAACCCGAACATTATTCGGGTCTGGGTCTGGACCCGGTTGGACCGACCAGTACCCGTGAATTATTGGAGCTATAATACTTCAAGCCTTATTCGTTTGGGTGTATTAAGGATCGTATACAACAAGAACTCGTAGTCAGCTTTAACTATTAAACAACAAATTAAAGAGCTTGAAATTTAATGACGGGTGATTGTGACATTGCGGCCAATAATATAGGTACGTGATGGTAAAAAAAGAGAAAAAAAAAAAAAGCTCATAGTGAGCGTAGCAATGGACCCGACCACACCCAAGACCCGATGGGTCGGACCCAAGTCCAAATACTATTCGGGTTTGAGTCCAGGTCCAACTGGACCCGACCCGTTGGCACCCCTACAAGAGAGGCTATTAAACCATGAAACTTCCAATATTTTGTATAAAGCATTAGCCACAAAAGTTGGCAATGGAGTTTAAAGAAGCTCAATGGCCTCTTTCAAATTTGAGGGACGGTATTGAATTTACTTTGCTTAATGTTCTTTCATGTAAAAAACATATAATTTATTTTTCTTATTATTATGTTGTGTAAAATATATCTTATATGTTGCATCGAGGTGCTATCCTAACAGCAGAAACTCATTTTTCACAAATTATACATTTTTTTATAAATATTTTTTGCAAAAAATAATATGTTTCATAGGAAATAAATTTTATGTATTTTAGCGACACGCTCTCTCTCGCTCTTTCCAACCGCTCCCAACTCCGCCAGCACACATACTTTTCAGAATATTACTAAAATACCCTTTACCCATAAATTTCCATGAATCCCTACCAAATATAGAAGTTCATGCAAAATATTCCTTCCGTCGGGAGAAATTGCTTTCCCACCAGTTTTAGAAACGGTGAGGTTTGTATAAAGTGCTTATCGTATACTAAGTAGTAGTTCTGATGTCGAAAGCCTTATGATGATTTGAAAATTCATGTTTAACTTTAATTATGAAATTTTAAAATAAAAAAATACAAATCGAGTAAATTTATAAACACTTGAAAATATTAGAAACAAACAGTAATTGGAAGCCATCGGGATTGGCCAGCTTTTAGAGGTATCATAAGGGATTCGAATGAGGACATTGTGTTGTTGTGAATATTGGCAATTACACCGAGTTGGAAGCGATGCTCCATGGTCTTTGTATTATTATGTAAAAGTTCAAGGGGGTACCTTATATTATAGAGGGTGATTCATTGAATATCATAAACTGATATAACAAGATTTCCATATTACCATGGATGCTGTGAGAGAAATGGATGGAGGTTATAGTTATCACTTATCAGTTGAAGTTTCTTTTCAACATGTTTACATGGAGGCAAATGAAGTGGTAGATGGTTTGGTAAAAAAGAGGAGTGCGTTTGGGAGATTTAGTTATTTTTGAGACTTTAATTGTTTGAGTTTTTTTTGTACTTTGTAATATTGTCTTTTGACTTATTAATGAAATGAAAGTACTTTTGTAAAAAATACGAATAAACAATCTAGATAACTTGTTACAAAATGTACTATTTTTGAGACTCAATCCTTTTTTTTTTTCTTTATGTCTATACATCTTGAAATCGAGACATCAATTGGAAGATTTTCCAACTTAAGAACTTTTTTTTCTGTTGGATTTTTTATGTGCACCTTCTAAAGTATGTGCACCCTTATATAAACTTTTCCTTCTAGAAATCTCATGGAATGATTGCCAACATAGAAATGATTCTTATTGGAAGTAGAAGAAATCCTTGTAACATGATATCTATCTCCAATACATTCAATTTAATATTCTAAAGCCGATATTAACTTTGATAATATCTTGGAAAAATCATTTTAGCGCGATATTGTAAGGTTACATTTGTTATGGCTATAAATAGATTTTCTGAGAATAATTGTTTTAGTCTGAAAACAAAACTATAGCCATCTGAATTTCAAAGAAACATGTCACTTACCTAAAACTAGCCTTAAAATCTTCATAATGCAAATGGGGAGAAATTTGAGATGGATATTTATTTTTAGATATTTAAATTTAAAATGCATAATAAGTTATTAATAAATTTATCAGCTATAATTCTTTAAATTTTATTTTGTATCAGCTGATATCAAGCAATCTGAATAAAAAATTATTTAATAAATAATATATGAAAGTAATGTGATAAAATTACTACCGACAACATCGTAATAAGAAAGAAAACACACGATTTATCCTGATAAAACTCCTTACCATAAAACTTGCTATGCATAATATTCCAATAATTAATAATAATAATAATAGTTATAGCCTGTGAAGTTGGCATTTTTTATAAGGACACCATATAGGTAAAATAAGGAAAATTATCAGAAATTATGGTTTGTATAAGGTTGAGGTCCTAAACAATCAAAGTAAGGCGTACTCGAAAGATGTCATCTTAGTACCAAAAATCTTTAAGATGGCTTGAAGATTTACTTTCATCTTTAATTAAAAATTTAAAGCCTTAAAAATAGTATTAGATCAATTAGATCTACAAACATTTGAAAATTTGGAAAATTGATGGTCTAGATAATGCATTACAAGATGTACTATTTTTAATTTCATTTTTTTTATATTCATGTATCTCAAGGTTGAGTTGATATGCTTTGAGGATTTTGGGAATTGAAAAAACTTTTTCTAGTAAATTTTTGAGGTGTGTCTTAGTTTGATTGTTTAGAACCTCAATCATCTATATATATTTTTCTTTATCAAATTACCTATAAGAAGTTACCAAAAAAAAAAAACCATAAGAGATTAACAATTTAATATTTTTTTCCATATTTTTTTATTTTATTTCAAAATACCAAAAGAACATATAATCTTGAATTTGAAATAGTAAATTGTTCAATAATAAATATTTTGATAAATCTTTCTATTAAATTTAAATATAATACATTCCACAAATGATGGTGTGGTTTGTTGTTGGCTTTCTCAATTGGAAGGCATAAGGCATTAATTAACTCTCTCTCTCCCAAAAGACGTTTTAGTACTAAGATGGCCCATTTTTCTTGACAGCTACAAACCAATTTGATTAAGGAAAGGAAAATTGTTTCATATTGGACCACATTTCTACATATGCAGTCCAGTGTAAAGCATCCATTCTTATTAGGCGTTCTATTTAAAAACAATAGAAACTTACAGTCCAATTGTTTTATTACTAGAATTGTTATATTTAGTTTTCAAAATTTATTTATTTATTCATATTCATGATCTCCATGTTAGTTAGAGATTACATGTCCTTAAAAATTAAATCCTAAAATTAATCTAAAAAATAGATTTATTAAGTGGCCCGTATTTCTACATATGCGGGCTTGGCCATAGAAACCAGGTCCTTGTCATATTCCTTTGTCTTCTTCTAGGGAGTTCCGTCTCAGCCTCTCTTTCTCTTAATGTGTAATCCTTTGAATCTTCTCACATATTTCCTCTCTCTCTCTATACGCCTCAATCCCTAATCCAGGGCTTCCCTTCAAAATCCAATGTCTCTCTCCAACTTATATTAATCCCTTTCTTTGTGCATAGTACCTAGTCATTGTGTTTAATCCATTATCAAATCCATTTCCCCCCCCTCTCTCTCTCTCTCTCTCTCATTGTGGAAATAGCCTCTGAAACCACTACTCGGGCCGAGTACCAGTCCATGCTCGATTTGAGTACTCGGGCTGAGTCCGAGTAACTTGGCATGTGTAGTGCCGAGTATAGTAGCATAAACAAAAAGATTAAAAACTTCTAAAAATACAAAAAAAGAAAGAAAGAAAATGTATGTTTAAGAAAAAAACATTAAAATGATGTTAAAAAATAGTACAAAATTAATTTTAAAAAATTAACTTGTGATTGGGGGTATTTTTTAAATAATTATAAACAATAAAAAATATAAAAAATAAGTATTTATGGCCAAATAATTTCGAATCTTTGCTAAAATGATAGAAAACATTAAAAAAAAAAAAAAAGGATAAATAAATTCCTTATTTTTTGGGTTTTTTATGATTTTCTTTTAATTTCCCTATATGGGACACCTAACTCCGGGAAACTTAAGCGTGCCCAGGTGGTGAGCCACAGTAATTGGCCCAAGTAGTCAAACGCTGCTCTAGCAAACCCATCTTGACCCGAGTAGTCAAAGGCTGAGATTAGCCCACTAACTCATAGCTATATATAATCCCAACGGTCTAGATTGAATCTAGGCCAATCTGACTGTCACGGCTTCATTTTTTTTTTTTAATGAATTCAAAACTCTTTAACTTTTAGGCATTCATTCTTCTCATAAAGGTGTACCTAATAAAAATATTTAAAAAATAATTTACAGAAAATAGCTTGATCAAAATGCCCCTGAAAAATTTCGATAGAATTTTGATCTATTTATTTTTTGCAAATGATTTTTTTTTTGATATCTTTTTTAGATTCTTCTATTATCTTATTTTTAAAGAATGCTAACTTATTTGGATCTATAGAAAAAAAATTCAAATTCAAATACAAAATAAAGTCGTGATAATCGTATCGAATTTAAACTGTTAGGCTCATATGTAGCTCTTTCCCTATACATATACATACCAAATCCAGTACTTCCATCTTTTTGTTTTTTGAAAAACTAGTACTTCCCTCTCCCTCTTTGTTCCCAATCCAGCCTCTCGCAACTCGGGTCTTATTCATCCATTTCTTTATACATAATATCTCTCTCTCTCTCTCTCTCTCTCTCTCGTCAATTAAAAACTAGTATGCTTGAGGTCTTGGACTACCAGAGTTATTCACTAAGTATTTGTTTGTCTTTAGAGCTTTCATTTACTATTGACCTTACCAAGAAGATTAAATATTCAAAAAATAACATTTTCTCTTTTTTGGGGTTGCTATGGAAATTAAAAATAACGTCAAAAGACAATGATATTGTGTCCCTTCATTTCAAAAGGACAAATAACTATCTTTTTATTCTCGTCCAAGTCTTATCCCAGCAATTTGAAGACAAATGGTTAACTATTCATTGATAAACGAAAAGTAGTTTATATCCCAACAATTTGAAGACAAATGGTGAACTATTCATTGATAAACGAAAAGTAGTTTTATAGGAAATTGCTTTAATGATTGGAATCAAAGCTTAAATAAGAAGTTTCGCTCCAGTGATGTAAAATTATAAAGAGGAATTTACTGACATGTACCTATGTTCTAAAAATTGCCAATTCGACTAGTTCCTAGGGCTGCAATGGGTTGGGCAGCTCAGCCCAGGCTATCAGCCTGGCCCCAAAAAAATAGGGCATAGGCCACGAACTTTGGCCTGAGGGTAGGGCTAGGCCAGCGGCAGCTCGGTTCGGCCCTCTTTTTTTCTTGTTTCTTCTTTTATTTACTTTTTTTCTTTTGTTTTGGCCCGGTCCAAGGCTGGCCTAAGCTTTGCCTGTTGCCACCTTTTAGTTCCACTGCTCTAAAAATCACGTATTTGACTCGAAAGACTGGATCCAGAGGCCTAAAGGTTGCCTATATGACTCGGGAGACCGCATATAGAGGCCGGCAATTGCAGGCGCAACAACCTTGGTGTTGCCTGAGTCTCTCAATTTTCTTGAACATTATGTTGAGTCACCTTTTTTTCAGTAGTTTGAAAATCTATAATTAAATAGAGCTTGGTTCGACTCGGAATCGTTTGGGAGAAACTCAAACTCGAACCCCTTCTGAGTTGAACCCCAATTCCAATATTTGGAGAAGGGCCTGCAGACCGCAGCCACATAAAACTCCACCTTCTTAGGCAATTATGTTTCTTAAGGAATCTCTTTCCCAAAAGGAGATGTTCGATAAACAAGCCGCTTTCACATGTCTGGGGAATGGCAGAGTACTTTTTAAAAAATCACACGGGAAGATGTAACTACAAAATTTTGGATTGCATCTTAAAGCGTGATTTTTTGGAAAGTACTTTGCCATTTCCCTGAAAGTGGCTTCTTTATCGATAAAGGTTGTTTATAAAATTTGGGTGTGGTTTCTATAAGGTTGCAACCTTACAAGTCCAATTAAGGCGCACCTCAAAAGTTTATTATAATATATAATTTTGGTGTAAATTTTTTTTAGGATTATTTGAAAATCTATTTTCATATCTAATAAAATTTTAAACTCCAAAACATCTAATTATAAAATTTTAAACAGCAAAAATAATTAACAGTAACTAGATTATATATTGGATATGGCGATATCCAAAATCATCTACATTAATAAATCTCACATTATGTGGGATTTTGATTGATATTGATAAGTTTACTAAAGGAAATAAAAATCCAAAAAGATTAGGACTCTTCGATGTACCTTTTGGTTCTTGAGATATATGTAACACATATATAAAGTTTCATATTTCACCTTAAATATATGGGATGAAAGTGTAAAGGATTTGTGTGCTCTATTAGGATCATATGGGAAAGGTAAGCGCTTCTATGCATGAGAGGCAAGGCCTTTCCCTTCAGAGAAAATAAGCTTCTTCTAGAGAGAAACTCCACACTGTGCCTCTTGTAGATTGAGAGACTGGTTTCTTGTAGAGAAGCGGTTCCTGTGAAGATTTTGGGTGATTTTCTTTTTTAGAGAAAGAAAGTATCGGTTGCTCTCAAGGTTTTCCTCCTAGAGAATGGTTTAGCTGTGGAATAGAGATGGTCTCTTCCTAGACAATGGTTTAACTGTGGAATAGAGATGAGAGATCGACGAGTTGTGCCAATCGAGAGAGCATGTATAAAAGAGTTTGCTCGACTGGGTTTTATCGAGGGTTAGAGAGGTAATTCTATGTTATGTGATGCAATTTTCATTGGTATAGTGGATTTCAGTTTGTGGTGCTTGTGTATGCAGCCTTCTTGGAGCGAACCACATAAATCTTTGTGTTCTTGTGGTGTGTGTTTCATGCTTTATTTTTTGTATTATGACTTGTGCACTCTCCTATTTTATTTCTAGCTAGATAAGTATATGATCTTGGTGGAATCCAACTTTTGAGATTAATGTTTTCACATCTAAGAGGGTTCGTAAATCCTCACACTATAAACATATGAAAATCTTTAAAATGGAAAGTCTGGATACTATATTGCAAGATGCACTATTTCATAGACTCAAAATCTTTTTTTTTTTCATATTCATACATGTCGATGTCGAGATGATCAATTAGAGGGTTTTTCAACATTAAAATAACGTTTTTTGATGGATTTTTGAGGTGCCTATTTAATTATGTATTTTAAGGCTGAAATCTTATACAATAAACTTTCTACATTTTAAGGTTGTAACTTTATCTAATAAACTTTTTCCTTTATCTTTTGTTATAAGGAGGTTAAAATTACTCTTAGCTTGGGTTTAAAAAATCGCCGAGTCGAGCCGGACTCGGCCGGTTCCACTCGGGAACTGCCTGATACCGAGCCGGTTCCACGAATAAACCGGGAATTACTCGTGTCTAGAGAGAACCGGGTGATTCCCAATAGTGAATCGTGAGTCAGACCGAGTCACCCGCAAGAACACGGGTTCTACAGTGTTTTTCACGTGATTTCAATTTTTTTTGTCATTTTGTTATCGATTTTCAACTTTTTCAACCTTATGAACGAATCTTGCAGGATTTAATTCAAATTTCTCATCCATTTCAGTCAATAAAACAAATTAAAAAGCATCGTGTTTTATCAACAAATTTGGATCGAAGAGTGAGTCTTAGGGTTTCCGCCATTTCACTGATTTCAAGCAAAAGAATGCATCATTTTTTGTAAAATTTCAGGGTGAGTGATCGTAAGAGTGTTAGTCAGAATTTTTTGTTCATAATTTGTGATTATCTTGATTTTTGAGATTGAATGACTGATATTTGTGAATAACTGCATTTTTTTTTCCTCAATTGAATCGATTTTATTTAATATTTTTGATAATAATGTGTTAATATTATAGGGCTTTGATTCTTTATAGTGTTGTTTATCAAAACATGTATTCAATTTGATGTAATTTATTCGATTTGAGGTGGATTTTTGAGCTGGAATGACTGATGTTAGGTTGGTCTGTGAAGAACTGGTGTTTTTTTATTAGTATTTTATTTATGATCAATTTTTTTAGAAATCATGATTTGAAAAATTGTTTTTGATTATCATGAGGAATTAAACAATATTTTTAATTTTTATTGCTAAATTTCTAGTTCAAAAAATTGCATGTTGATAGATTATTTATGCAAAAAAATACATGTTATTATATTTTTAATGCAAAACTGTATTTTTTAATTTGTTGTTAATGCAAAAAAATACATTAACAAATACATGATGTTAAGCTATATTATATTTTTAATGCAGTTTTGCATTAAAAAAGTATTTTTAGTTTTTAAATTTTTAATGCAAAAAATATATGTTGTTAAACTGTATTATCACGAGGAATTAAAGTGAATAGCATTGTAAAAAAATCGTGGCATGCTATTATATTTTTAATGCATAAATGTATTTTTTATTTTGTTGTTAATGCAAAAAAATACATTATCAAATACATGTTGTTAAACTGTATTATATTTTTAATGCAGTTTTGCATTAAAAATGTATTTTTAATTTTTTAGTTTTTAATGCAAAAAATACATGTTGTTAAACTGTATTATCATGAGGAATTAAAGTGATTATCATTGTAAAAAAAATCGTGGCATGTTATTATATTTTTAATGCAAAACTGTATTTTTAATTTGTTGTTAATGCAAAAAAATACATTAACAAATACATGTTGTTAAACCGTATTATATTTTTAATGCAGTTTTGCATTAAAAATGTATTTTTAATTTTTTAAAATTTTAATGTAAAACTTACATGTTGTTAAACTATATTATCATGAGGAATTAAAGTGAATATCATTGTAAAAAAATCGTGGCATGTTACTATATTTTTAATGCAAAGCTGTATTTTCTAATTTGTTTTTAATGCAAACAAATACATTAACAAATACATGTTGTTAAACTGTATTATATTTTTAATGCAGTTTTGCATTAAAAAAGTATTTTTAATTTTTAAAATTATAATGCAAAAAATACATGTTGTTAAACTGTCTTATCATGAAGAATTAAAGTGAATATCATTGTAAAAAAATCGTGGCATGTATGATAATTATATTATCTTGTAATTTTCAATTTTATTATTAAATTTTTAATGCAAAAAATGTATGTTCTTGATAATTGAGTTGTAGCCATATTTGGAGCTTGCATTTTTTATTATATTATCTTGCATATTTGTAATTGAGAGGTACGACTATTTGTGATCATTTCAATCAAGTTGGGATTGTGCCGACTATATCATTGTATATTTTATTTGTGGCATTGTGAATGACTATATCATTGTAAATGTGTTTTGTGTCAAATATACGTGTAGTAGCATTATGGATGACTATATTAATGTAATTTTTTTCTTGATTCTAAGTGTGACTTATACAGACTTTTTTTTATCTATAATGTTGCATAAATATTATTTTTTTCTCAGTAGGAACTAATTTATTTTTGTCGAAATGAAGATTTGTGACAAGTCCATATGTATTGGCATTGCGAATTACTATACCATTGTAAATATATTTTTTATTGATACTATATCAATGTAAATTTTTTGTTCTATATGTAGTGGCTGATATAGGCTATTTTTATCTATAATGTTGCATAAATCAATTATTTTTCCCAGTAGGAATTAAAATATTTTTGTCAATAGAAGTATTTTGCATTAACAACAAATATAACTTCATGAACTATCCCTACATATTATCACTACACATGGTGATTATTTTTCATGTTGAACTGTCAAGTTAATTTTTAATATTTTACATTTTAAAGTTGAACCGTGGCAAGATTAGCGGAAGACCCTGCATGGCAATATGGGGTCAGACTTGATCCCAACAAAAAAGACAAAATTACTTATAATTACTGCTAAAGAGTGATAAGTAGTAGGGTACATAGGTTCAATCACCACTTGGCAAGGGTTAAGGGAGATGTTTCTGCTTGCAATAGTGTCCTTAATAATGTATGAAAGCAGATGACGACATTTCTTAATGCTACCAAAAGTAAAAAAAATTGCAAAGCAGATGATGGATGAGGAGATAGCTAGTTTATATACGCCTTCAAGCGGGAATGATCCAGAAAAGCAATATAATAATGACTTGGAGATGGCCACAAGAATGAGTTTACATGAAAGATACCAAGGGGTACGCGGGTTTAGAATGCCAGGTGGTTATGACATGGGTATGCATGGTGGGCCTAACTCAGACATACATGGAGGGCCCAGCTCGAGCATATATGGCGGGCCTAGTTCAAATATGTATGGAGGGATTTGTGGCAATATGTATCAAGAGAAATCGGACGTTGAAGAAATTGTTTCTAGCTTATCTTGGAGTGTCTGTATTGAAGGTCATGGTCGTATAGACCCATTTCTCTTAAAGCCTAAGTCAGAACAGATGATCCTTAAAGGCATGGTGAAAGGTACGAGAAACTTGTTGGGCAGATATATAGGAAAATGGTTCTACGATAAAGGGATCCCTTTTTATGCTGCAAATAACCCGTATTTTCCACCTATGGTTAACGCAATCCAAAGAGCCAGTCCTGGGGTAAAACCCCCGATGGCATATGAGCTTAGTGGGCCAATATTGAATGAAGAGGTGGAGGAAGTTAGAAAGTGGATTGAAGAATATAAATAGAGTTGGCCAAGAATAGGCATTACTCTCTTGAGTGATGGTTGGTTGAATAAAGTTAGCAAAAAGGAGTTTGTAAACTTCTTGGCTTATTCCCCAAAAGTTACAGCTTTTTTGTCTAACAAAGACGTATCAGGGACGAAAAAGGATGCAAACTTCTATGTACGACTATATGATCAGATAGTGGAGGAGGTGAGAGATAAGCATGTAGTCCAGTTTATTACGGACAATACACGTGCATGTGTTTCTGCGGGCAGCAAGTTGATAAATAAGATGAAGCATCTAGTATGGACCCCGTGTGCTGCATACAACATCGATCTTATGTTAGAGGAGATCAGTGATATCAAAATTGTGAAGGAGACTCTATAGGAAGTGAGGTTGGTGTCAAGATTTATATATAACCATTCTAAAATTTTATTTCTGTTCAAAGAACAGTCTAAGAAAAAAGAGATAATTAGGCTTGCCTTAACCCGTTTTGCGACAGATTACTTAGCTATGGACTCCATTCGAGAATCTGAAGGTGTAATAAAGAGATTATTTACCAGTGAAGAGTGGTTAAATGACTGCCTCTCGAAGTCAAGTAGCGAGCTAAAAGTGAACGACATAGTTTCAAATAAGAGGTTCTGGTCTTGATGTTTCAGTAGCGTAGAGGCCACTACCCCTTTCGTCACGGTGTTAAGAATGGTGGATGCTGACAAGAAAGCTATCATGGGCATCATTTATGAAGGTATTGAGAGGGCCAAATCAACTATTGGGGAGATGTGTAATTTTGCTAGTAAAGTGATCGAGATTATAGAAAGAAGGTGGAACACCAAATTTGGACGTCCAATTCATTATGCAGGTAAATATATATTTATATCATTAGAATATTTCATTATAAATTATTTTTTTATGAATTTTAAATGACATTTCTCTAGCTATATATTTTCCAAGTTACTACTTCAACCCAAAATTTGTCTATTTGACACCTGAACATCCCCACAAGATTATGGAAGGGGTCAGATACATTATTGTCAGGTTGGAGAGAAGCCATCGAAACCAGGTAGCAGCAATACAAGATGTATTATTTAATATTTAGGTAACAACTTGATTGAGTTGTTACATTTGTGAGGAATAATGCATTAAAACGAAATATTTTGTTTTAGCTCCCTATGTATAGGGATGCTATAGGATCCTTCGGAACTAGACTTGCCAGGAATTCTCGAACTAAGATGGATCCAGGTTATCCCCTAACTAATATTTTGTTCATTCATATATTTAATCTTATGAATTATTCTTGCTCTTATAATGCTTTTTACATTTTAATCCAGCTGAATGGTGAGAGATATAGGGTAGTGATGCACCTCACCTAAAGAGGATAGCAATCAAAGAGCTCTCTCAGACATGTTCTGTTACTGGCTGTGAGCGAAACTGGAGTACGTTTCAATGGTTGCACACTACTAGAAGGAATCGAGTCGCTTCGGAGAAGCTTCATAAACTAGTCTACGTTCATTACAACTTAAACCTCCGAGAACGACAAATAAGACGGAATCTTGAAGACTATGGGCCGATAGACTTGGACACAATATTTGTTACAAATACAAAGGGTAGTAGAAGATGAGGAGCCAGTATTGCACAAGAGAGCATTCCTTGAGGCTATCGGTGAGGAAGATCTTAAAGAAGGTGATGAGCAGCATGAAAGAGGAAGCCGCCCGCCAACATATCCACAATTCGTCGGAGATGTCGGTGATATTGCACCTAATGAGGGAGAGTGGGAAGGGGGTCTAAGGGAAAATGAGAGAGATGATGATTCTGAAGCCATCCAATCCCAGCCAAATTATTCACATATCGAGTCCCAACAATAAGATGGTAGGGATGAACACGATAGTGTAGGTGAGCATGAAGGATGGACAAGCTTCGGGGATTTTGGATTAGGACAACAACAAAATACTAACACTCAGGGATTTGGGTATAGTCAGGTGCCCACTAATTTGGATGATTCGTTTTTAGATTGAGTCAATGAATTGTCACGTGAATTCAATCAATGACACCAGCGTGACCAAGATGAAGAACGACGTCATCTGCCATTTTATTTTTAGATCGTATATTACGAATTGTATGCTTTATTGTAGTTCATGTATGATGATATACTTAATCCATGATAATTCTATGTTTATCCTTTTGTGTGATGTAAATTAAATGGTAAATAGTAGTTCATGTAGAGAAAAAACATATCAATATTCGCATATTCATACAAAGAAATAAAAATTCTTAATGGAGTACCCTCATTTCTTATTGAATTCCTAAAAAACAACATTTATAATGAATTTTAATAATTCTTCGGATTTTTTTTTAAGGTTTAATCGAACCGATTCAGCCGATTCCCGATCCGAATCGTCGATTCACCGATCCGGATGGGTTTTTGATATGCTCGATTCGGATCACCGATCCGCTTTTTAAACCACTACTCTTAGCTATTAGATATTTAATTAGATGGCTTGGAGTGTATCACGAGATTCAAAAAAACATTTTAATAGTTGAGTCTAGTAATCAACCCTCTTTTAGCTGTTGGATTAGAATATGTAGACAAATGTATTTGTGACCCCCTTGTACAAAAAATAAATATTCTTTTTATATACTATGACAATTTGTGGGAAACCTTTCTCATATCTATTGAGGAAACAATGACCGTCGATTAGGCACTTGCTGGAATCCAAAGCAGTGCCTTGACAAAATCTAATTCTCCCTGTGAAAAAAACTTTTCGAGGACGTCTCTCTCAAGGAAAAGTAATACTTGCGTCATGGAACACACTTCTAGACTATCCCCTGAAGTACTTAACATCCATCTTCTAGATGGATGTCCATGATGGGTAAATTCACAATTAATTTGATAAAATAAGATTAAAAAATATCCTGTTTTATTTTTAAAATATATTTCTTCCTCGGATTCATACTAATCATAGTCGGGAAAAGTTAAGATGTTCAATCTTTTAAAATTTATATCCAAAATCTATCTTTTAGAAAGATGATTGATTTAAGCGTTGTGGTTTATGTAAGGTTGCAACCTTAAACAATCCAATTAAGGCACCTAACATGTAATTTTGGTGAAAAAAAGTTATTATGATTATCTCAAAATCTATTTTTATATTTAATTATAAAATTTTAAACTCAAAAAATGGTTAAAATCAAGTAGATCAATTTTTATTTTTATTTTTTTTATTTTTTATTTTCATATTGATACATCTTGACATTGAGATGACCAATTAGAGGCTTTTCTAACATTAAAACAATCTTTTTTTGATGGATTTTTGAGATGCATATGTAATTCTACATTTTATGGTTGCAACCTTATATAAACTTTTTACTTAATTTAAATAGGTGGGGGGTTCATAAAAGCCTTATCCTTCTCTCTATACTATGATAAGTACAAAATGGGAGAAAAAAATAAATTTAAAAAATAAAAATTAGATTATTTAGACATACTTTCTAACATTGTCAATTTGAGAGTTCGAGGGGACAACCATTTTTCAACATCCATCTTGTGGATGAATGCTTAGTGCATAAGGGGACGCTATTATCGGAGTGTTACTCCTGATGTACGAACTACTTTCTCATCTTAATCCAGGTATTCAAACCTTAATAGGAACTATCAATCTAGATCCCAATGTTGTCATATTTGTCTAAGAGTCTTTTTCGATTTTGTAAAAAAAATGAAGTAATTTAGTGTTTCAGCCTGGGGAAAGATTTCAGATTTTTTTTTTAATTTAATATGAATAAATTAGATATTTATATATAAAAATAATGAAAATTTAAAAGTAAAAATTTCAAAAAAAATTAAAAATAATTCTATATAGACATTTCTTTGTTTTGGCCGAAGAGGCATCGGCCGAAGCTGATTAAAGCAATAGCACTAGGCTTCGTTTCGCTTCAATCTGTACCTAAAATCCGAAAACTTGGACCAAAACAAAGGCAATTTGACAACACGGCTAAATCCTTTCTGTTTGGATGGGAGACTCAGGTTCCCACCCTTGAATCTTGCCATTTCATATTTTTACTATTTTTTTCATGGATCCAGCCGATCTGAATTCCTGATCTACTCCATACATATAAGTATGACGAGTGAGCAATCCAAAACCCGATTCAAGTAAACGTTGCTTCACACGTCTCTCGTGCACAAACACAAACATAGCCCTTGCTTATATCTTGAAGTACGACATGCTCCATTGCCAAACACTCGTACTCTTCATTCCAATCCATGCGTGTAAGACTGGGGATATGACAGGGCGGCACTGGGTCGATTGTAATTCGGATGCTACCCAGACAAGGGTTGGGTCAGGTTTAGTTTGGATCTATAAATAAGAAATATGATTAATATTATCTATTTACTTGTTTTTTATATTGTAAAAATCAATATTTGTTATATTCTATATAAATAATATTATTTAAATAATTTTATACTAATATATATCGGATAAGGTCTAGTTGGGTCGGGTTGACCCCAAACCAAACCCAACCCAGCCCAATAAGATTTAAGGCGGACCTCGACAATTCATGTCAGATCAAGGTTAGGTGGACCCGGACCAGACCCGTCAAGTCTAGTGTTTGGGTTCAAACCATGATCGAATTTGATCAATCCATCAAGTCCACATGTTGACCCAACCCATTTCCCACCCCACTATGGCGATCATCCTCATTGCAATTAAATCATCCATCTCTAGTTTCTCCGTTTTAAATCATCTATCTGTCCACCAGGCCATGTAACATATGACCATATCTAGGGATGGCAATGGATCCGTGACTCGAGACTTGGACCAGACCTGTAAAGTCTAGTGTTTGGGTTCAAACCATGATCGAATTTGGTATGGGTCCAAAAATTGGATTTGGTGAGCCGGGTCTGGGTCCAAATCTTGAACCGAACACTATTTGGATCCCAATCTAGGTTTGGTCGGGTCCAGGTCTGATGTTACTTTTCGGGTCGCAATATATGAAATCTATTTAAATATAGTTAAATATATAGATATAATAATTTTTGGGTCTGGTTCAGAACCAAATCCGATGAATTCAGATCCGGATCCAGGTCTGATATTAAAATAGAATTTGAGCCCGGTTGGGTCCGGATCTGGTCCCATATCATTTTTTCGGGTCCAACCCTAACCACATCTCTTTCTATCAGTTTAATTTGGATTAGGTCTAGCACCAGTGCGCCCCTTTTGACGGTCTGTGCAAACTCTTTCCATAAAAAATTTAAACACTGACTTGTCTCTGCCGTCCATTTCTTCCTCTCTCTCAGTCCATTTCTTAGACGTCGTCTACTTGTACTTTTCTTTTACTAACCCTAAATTATAGGCATCTTTTCTATTTGTGTTCGTGTTCACGTTTCCTGCTCAATCTTTCACGTCCATTTCTTCCCCGTTTAGTTATACTTTTTTTCTACTAATCCTAAATTTCAGGCATCTCTTCCTCATTTGGTTATATTTTTTTATGCTAATCCTAAACTATAGGCATCTTATTTATTTGTGTTCATATTAGGGTTGAGAATTTGCCCGTTTAGATCCGAAACCCGAATTTCGGACCCTTCCTGGATTCGGGTATAGATCCAAGATATGGATATGATGAATCGGATATGAATCCAAAATTTGGATTCAAATAATAATTCGAATCAGATTCGAGTACTTGTGGATCCGATTAGGACCCAACCTAGTTAGTAAAATATTATATATTATTTCAAATATATACATATATTTTATATAGCATTTTCCGTTATACATTATTTTATAGGCATAAAATAATATATAAAATAAATTCTTTGGATTCGATCTGGTCCAAATCTAGATCCTCTGTATAATTTTTGAATTTGAATCCAGATCTAGGTGGCTCCGGACCCAATCCGACTTGTTCTAATCCCTAGTTTATATGCAGTGTAGTACGGGATCTAAGCCACACAAAATGAGTTCCTCAAATCAATTCCCCTAAGTGGAACAATAAAATGGCAGCCAATAAGGAGTGAGGTTTGTATAATGTACCCACCTTATACTACACTAAAATGCTGCAGTAAATTTTTGCTAGAATAATGTAGTTTTGGTATCAGAAACCTGACTTGAAAATCCATGTTTAGGCCTAGTTACGAATTTTAAAATTTCAAAATAATGTAAATAAAGTAAATTTATAAACATTTAAAAATATTCAAAACGGACAATCCAAATAGCTTCTCACAAAATGCACTGTTTTTAATATTTGAATTTTTTTTTCTTTATATCAATACATCTTGAGATCAAAATGATCAATTGAGAAGTTTTCTAGCTTCGAACACTAAAATATTTTTGAGACACAAAGTTGCAACTTTGTGCATGCTTTGTCCTTAAAAAAATTGGTTTCTTTTCCTTGGCACACGTTTCAGGCGGCTTGACACTACACCAACATGAAACACATACAAATGAAACTGCGTTTTATTTACAAATGAAAGTGCGTTTAACTGTGCATGCCAATTTTTTTTCCCAACATGAAACATATTAACAAATAAAAGTGGATTCCACCATACATGCCAATATTAAAAGTGGGTTTTACCATACATGATAATTTCTTTTATATTCTTATCCAAAGAAAGCCGGATATGAAGGATTCTCTAGGGGGGGCTGGAATGGCCAGGGTTCAGGCTGGGGCAATCTGAACCAGAGCACGAATCAATTTCTTGATGGGCTTGGGGTTGAAAAAGTGGCCCGGGCTTCACCAATACCATTGGGGCCATGGCTTGGTCTTGACCAATACCATTGGGGCCAGCTCGAACGATGCCCAAATGGTATGCCCAAATAATGCCACTGCGGCTCAAGCCCAGCTCAAAAATTGGTTTGGGTTAGGCTTATATAT
>NW_006499905.1:1452345-1465403 GCF_000471905.2 Amborella trichopoda | reverse complement strand
ATACTTATTTTTATATTTTTCCCATCTTTTCAAAAAAATTTAAAAATACCCTAGGCACAAATCGACTCTTTAAAATCCATTTTTTTAATTAATTTTCAACTTCATTTGAATGTGTTTTGTTTTAATCATTCTTTATATGTTTCTCATATGAGTAGATTTTTTTGTACTTTTTTTATTGTTTTCAACAATTTTTGACCGCCGGATACTTGCCCGGTTAGAACAGTTGAATCGGCCAATTTACCGATTAGGCCGGTTAAACCACTACCAGACCCATGTCCGATTCACTATTCTGGTTCGATTTTGCGGACACTTGCTCAAACTGTAACTTACTGATATTTCCATAAATCGAAATAGCTCGCCAGTTTTGCATATATCCGAACCGTAGATGGAGACTGAGATATTGGGTTGCACCATAGACTTCAGGACGTAGCTACACACAATAAAATGATGGGCATAATGTTGAAAAGGTCGACCGCCCAGCCATGCCCAGGCGGTTGGGAGGCCTCACCTCCATTGGGACTATTCAGTCCAATGTAGGATGGTGGCCCTGAACGGTTGGATTTGATGCTATCCAAAGTCACTCACCTTAAGAAATCCCATATTATATGGGATTGAGATATTTTCATATTATGAGCATTGAGTTGATATTGATAAATTTTTTAAAAGAAATAGAAATCTAAAAAGATTAGGACTTTTGGATTTTGATATATATATAAGATATATAAGAACTTTCCTATTTAGTATGGACTCCTAATTTTATATATACGTGATAAAAGTGCAGAGAATTGGTATGCCCTATTTGGGTCACTATATGGGAATGGTGGTTCCTCTACAGAGAGAGAGGGAGATATAGCTTCCTATGTAGAGAAACATTGTGATGGTGCCTCCTGAAGATTCATGAAGATTGAGATGTTTGTTTTTTATAGAGAAGTGGTTGTTTCCCTTTTTTTAGTTAAAGAGAAAGTCAATTTTTCTTTGCTCTCGTATCTCTATTTGGTGTTGTCGATAATAGTTGTCAAAAGTAAAGAGAATAAAGGGATAGTGATTTAAAAAGGTTTCTCGACTTCGGTTTTTGTCGAGGTTTAGAGAGATAACTCTATATTCCAAAATATTTGAAAGTTTATATTTGATAAAACTTTCATAAGTATAGTGAATTTCAGTTTGTCATGCTCGAAGATATAGCCTTCTTGGGTGAACCCATCAGGTTTAGAGCTTCTGCGCACAACAAGTGGTATCAGAGACCCGGTTTGGGGTTTTCGGTATGGCAGTAAAAGTTTTGAATGCAAAGTTCGAGATAGAAAAATGTAATGACAAACACTATTTTTCATCAAGAATGATGAAAAAAATTTATTTGGAAAAAGATGAAGAATTTGTGAATGGATGTTTGCATGGAGAACATGTAATTTTGACAGAGATAGTTGGATTTGGTGTTATCCAAAATCATTCATATAAATAAATCTCATATTATGTGTGATTGAGATATTCTTATATTATGTGGGATTTAGATATTTTTTTACTATGTGCGATTAGATTGATATTGATAAATTTCCTAAAGGAAATAAAAATCCAAAAAAATTAGGACTCTTAAATGGATATATCTCTTAGTTCTTGATATATATGTAAGATTTATAGGAAGTTTCTTATTAGTATAGATTTCTACTCTTATATATATGTGATGAAAGTGCAGAGAATTGGAGTGTCCTATTTAAGTCACTATATGGGAATGGTAGTTCTTCTAAAGAGATAGGGAGACAGAGCTTCATATGCATAAGATACAAGATTTCCTCTTAGAAAGAAAACTTCTTATGTAGAGAAACATTGTGATAGTGCCTCCTGAAGATTCCTAAAGATTAAGAGGCTTGTTTCTTGTAGAGAAGCAATTTCGATAGAAATATTTGGTTGTTTCTTTCTATAAGTTAGAGAGAATGTCAGTTTCTCGTTGCTCTAATGGTTGTCAAAAATAAAGAGAAGGAATGGAGAGGGGTTTATAAGGGTTTACTCGATTTGGGTTTTTGTTGAGATTTAGAGAGATAACTCTATGTTCCAAAATCTTTGATCTAACTTTCATTGGTATAATGGATTTCAGTTTATCATTCTCGTGGATGTAACCCTCTTGGGTGAACCACGTAAATATTTGTGTACTTGTATATATGTTTCATATTTTATTTCTCGTATTTATTAACCAACAATCAATCTATTGGGTTTAGTGCTTCTATGCACAGCGGTCGCCCCCATTCTTTTTAACATTTAAAACATGCGGGGTTCTTTTTCTTCACCAAAATCTCTCTCCCTCTCTCTGCCAACTGAAAAAGAAATTCATTTTTTTTTTTTTGTCTAAAAGAATGCGCCACAAATTGGGTATGAGTCGCTTATACCAAATTTGTATCATATATGATACCCAACCATTTGCCACCCATCTCAATGATGGACAACGGAGATTAACCATATCCTCTAATATTCACAAAAAAAAAAAAAAACCGTAGTCTCTAAGGCGGCCGAGAAGTGTATCATAAGAAAAAGGGTGCGCTTTGTATAGAGCCTTGGCTCTAAACAATCAAATTAGAGCCTACCTCCAAATAGCTTCAAGAAATGTAGTTTCAATATTAGAAATCTTTATAATAACTTTAAAATATATTTTTATATCTATTTATGAAGTTCAAAGCTTTAAAATATATTTTCATATCTATTTATGAAGTTCAAAGCTTCAAAAATTGTGTAGATCGACATATCTATGATATTTTGAAAATTGACGGTCCAAAAATGCGTTATAAAATATACCATTTTCAAATCTTGCAATCCATTTTTTTCTCAAGTCCATGCACATTGATGTCGAGATAATCAATTTGAAGATATTTGGGCATCAAAACAACTTCTTCTAATGAAATTTTTAAGGTAGGCTCTGATCGTTTAGAGCATTTGGTCTATATAAAATTTTTCCCTGAGAAAAAATCGATTGTGAAAATCCTTTGGGGACGTTTGATGACTAGAAGTTCCAACTTTAGGAGCTGGAAGTTTCATTTAGCTGTGGCACTTATATGTCTGATAATAAGAAGAATTATAAGAAATTGGTTTACAAAAGATCCGGGTTTTTATAAAATGAGAACATGCAGCTTCTATCCTAATAGAATTCAAAATATTTCATAGAGCTCTATCCTAATAAAATTCATAATATTGCATAGCGCTCTCTGTATATTGATTGGTAAAGAATATACAAAGCCCCATAGATACCAACAGTTATTGATAATTACTAACTAATCTTATCATAATTACTAACTAATCTATCATAATCAAGAGATTCCTAGACACCTAATCTTATCAAGAGATATATACCCATACAGATACATATCCATACTGATCTGTATCAATAATGATGTATACCTATCCATCCGTTAATCGTCTCCCTTAAACTCAAGATACTTAGACACAAAGCAGTTGGAATTTGAACAATACTAAGTTACAAAAATGAATAGTGGTCTTCAGGTGCATAGCGGGACCAAGAGAAACAGTTGTTGTCATTCTCATATTGGTTAATCAAGCCGCACAAAAGTTGCAAGCCTCAAGAACAGACTTGAGCAAATAGACAAAAAATTTAAATCTTCACCAGAGATAGAAAAGCAATCGAGACAGCTAAGAAAACAGAACTTGGAAAGTCAACAAAACTCGGTATGGATCCGAAACAGATTCAACAACTCGCAAGTTAGAACAGAGACAAAGGTTGTTTTGCAGAGTCGAAACACGTCTCGGTGGAGAGTCGAAACACGACACCAAGGCTGTTTGGTGGAGGCCATTTTCAGAAGTAGATTTAGGTTATCAAACAAGGACCAAAACTTAAGATATCAAAAGTTCTCTAGTGACCTAGAACATCAAAGTCCCAAAAAATCCCAAACTTCTACTTACCAAACACGGCCTTTATGTTCCCAGATACCATGAAATCTTGTATGAAGGAATATCTTTAGTTTTTCCCCAAATAGGGGAATGCAATACAAAATAACAAATAACAAGAGCCTACATAGCATAATCTCACTTGATCTTAGACCCTCGGGTAAAATACCCACTTGGTTTATTTGCATAATCTAAAACTTTGGGATCCAAATTAAAAACACCATATTAGTTTCTTTAATGAGAAAAAGTGGATTTTGAGTTAAACAATTGGATCTAACTATCCAAAAATATTACAAGTTCCAAATATTCTTACAATGTTATGTTTCGAGGCACATATAAAATAAGGATTTTTTTTTATTTATTTATTTTAACACGTAAAATTTGGAATCCACTTTAAAATCACCAGATAAGTATCTTTAATAAGAAAAAAGTGGATTTGAGTTTATAGACACTTGGATCGGACTACACAAAAAATTTTATGACCTCCAAATACCTTGGGATTATTTTTTTAGGCACATATAAAATAAGAATGATTTTTTTCTTCTATTTTTCCGGTTAAATATTAGATGCAGGAGGTTTTCATCTCAAAATTTTGAAGTCCTTAGTTCTAAGTTCAATTCTTACCCTATCCCATGATCTTTTGACAACAATAGCAAAGAATGGGGGAGTGAAAGTGGTGCTATGGCCCTCAAAATGGGTCGAGAGAAGAGAGCCTATCTCTCCCCCCTCTCGTGCGCGCACTGGGAGAGAGACTCTTATGCTTGGAAGGTAGGAGTGGCAATTGACCCGGATTTGACCCAGGACCTGATGGGTAGACCCGATCCGGGTTTGGGTATGTTTTTAAAAATTAGATCTGACGGGTCAGGTTGGGGTTCAAATCTTGGACCCGAAACTATTTGCGTCCGGTCCAAGTTCAAGTACATCCGATCCAGACTCAACCCGAATATGTTGATATTTGAATAAGGAAAAAGTTTATATAGAGCCGATTCTCTAAACAATCAAATTAGAGCCCATATCAAAAATTTCACTAAAAGAGGTTGTTTTGATGCTCAAATATCACCAAATTGATCATCTCGACCTCAAGATGCATGAATATGAGAAAAATAATGGATTTTAAGTTTTAGAAATAATGCATCTTGTAGCACATTTTTGGACCGTCAATTTTCAGGATTTTCAAGTTTTCATAGATATGTTCAATCTACTCTACTTTTGAAGATTTAAATTTTATAGTTAAAAATGAAAATATATTCTAAGGCTATCACAAAGATTTACAATATTGAAACCACATTTCTCGACATTATTTGAAGGTGCGCTTTACTTTGTTTGCTTAGAGCCTCAGCTCTATACAAACCGTACCTTTTAATAATATTTAATATAGGAAAAAGATCATATAAAGCCGAGGCTCTAAACAATCAAATTCAAGCCCACCTTAAAAATTTTACTAGAAGAGGTTGTTTTGATGCCTAAGTATCCTCGAATTGATCATATCGACATCATGATGCATAGACATGAAAAACAAACAGATTTCAAGTATTAGAAATAGTGCATCTTGTAACGCATTTTTTTACTTTTAATTTTCAAGATTTTCAAGTTTTCTAGATCAGCTCGATCTACACTATTTTTGAAGCTTTAAGTTTTATAATAAAACATGAAAATACATTTTAAAGCTATCACAAAGATTTTCAATATTGAGACCACATTTCTCGACACTATTTGAATGCGCATTTTACTTTGATTGTTTAGAGCCTCGGCTCTATACAAACTGCACCCTTCAAATAATACATGTATATATTTATTAACTTTATGAAATATATTTAAATTGAGTCCGATCGGTGCCAGGTTTGGATCCCCGCATGTTTTCAGGTCCAAATCTAGGTTCAATGACTTCAGATCTAGTCGGATTGGGGTCCGAGTCTTAAGTCCAATCGGACCCGAACCTGACCCGACCCGTTGCCAAAGGAGAGGGGGAGGAGAGAGAGAGAGAGGCTGAGTGTCTTGAACGTGGTGTGTTTCTCTCTCTTATAATACGTTTTATGATGGCAGTTTGCATGTGCAATGGGCAACCTAGATCACACTATCGTAAGCATTCATCCCAAACTCCAAAACAACACACGCCTAACCCACCAATAATTTACTGCTTTACACTTTACACAATTATAATCCCCACTTTCTTTCTTACTTTCCCTAAATTCACCCCCCAAATAATACTATTTATTCTCACCATCAAGGACAAGTTTTGGGCCATAAAAGAAAGCAAGCGATTTAAATTTCGTTATATGATCAAGAATGTCGGCCTTGTTCCCTACATTTATCATTGCATAGTTACTTTCTCGTCCAATTTACGATTTTACCCTTATCCATCTCAACAACGCTAAAAAGGGCAGATCCTATTATTATAAAGTACCAAATAATCCTCTATTTTATTAAGGTTTATGCTTAATGCAAATTATATGTATGCTAGAAAGGAAGAACATATTTTGAAAATTCCAGTGTTTGAAAATCCGGATTGGTGTTTGGAATCCTCGGGGTATCCATTCCAGTTCACAGAGAGTATCGGCTGATCGAATTGTATTATTAAAATGTGAAAGGGTAATGAACATGGGAAACGGGCTGATTCTAGGGCTTCAACTCGCCCCGACTGAGTACCAATTCGGTTATGATCATCATTTTTTCAAACACTGAAATTTATTATTACATAAAAGTTTTAAAAATAAAGGAAAAGTAGTTTAGAAAGATAGAAAAAAAGAACTAGTTCAATAAAATTCAAACTTCAAAATTGGCAATTCGATATGTTGTTATTCAACATTTTTTGGGTGAATAGATGTGGCCAGACTCAACCCAAAATTTATAATATCTATATAATTAATTATATTCCATATATTAGGACCCGAAAATATTACGGGTGACCCAGACCTGGACCCGAATAGTGTTTGGATCCATGATTTAGACTCGGACCCAAGTCGGGTCTACCCCTCGGGTCCCAGGTAGGGTCCGGGTCCATTGCCACCCCTATCTCTTTCCCTGTTTGTTATTCGTTTGTAATTGAAAATGTAGAACTACTCCACTAAAGTCCGTATTCATTTTACTTCTACATCCATAAAATTCATTTCTAGTAAAAATCAGTAAACAATTTTTCTCAGGCTTGTACGCAGCATTCACATTGGAAGTAAAAAAGTTGGGGTATCCAGCCTTTTTTAAAATAAGTTAAGGTCATTTCTCGTCATTTTTACTACCTTTTTTTTTCCATAATATACTATAATTTTTCCGTCTTTTCCATTGTTACGCTAAAGTAATCAAAAGATCAAATTCTCTCTCTTTATCTTCCTTTATATCCCCATTTCTCTCTCGATCTCTGTTTCAAGCCCACATGGCGACCTCGCCGGTAGACCCACCGGAAAATAGAGCTCCACCTCCTTCTCCGGTGGCCATTGGCCGGAAAAACTCATTTGTCAATGAAGAGAAGCTCACCCACTATCTCGAGCGCTCACTTCACTTACCCGAACTCGTCTTACCAGACCGCTTCTTCCCCAAAGAAAATTCAGGCAAAACCCCTCCAGAAATAGATTTACGGCAACTTTCCTTATGCGAAAAAGACTCTCTATCAAAGCTCATAGGATCAGTAACCACCATTGGGTGTTTTCAGCTCTTGAATCATGGGTTGTCCAAAGAGTTGATAAGCGCTGTGAAGGCAGAGTGCGAAGGAGTTTTCGGGTTATCGCACAAAAAGAAAATGATGGTATCGAGATCAAATGGTGTTTGTTACGGCTTCGAAGAGCATTCCGGCGAGATAGAGGAATATTCCGGTGAAAATGAGGAATGCTCCGGCGAGTTCTTTTGGTCGAGGAGGGAGAGGACGAGCATGGAGTTCGCATTGAAGCGAGTGTGGCCTGAAGGATTTCGAAGTTTCAGGTGAGTGCGATACAAATTACCTAACTAACCCTGTTAGTTGGTTTTGGAAAGCTTGGGGTCAAGGGTATGGTCGGGAAATATAGCATTTATCGTTTTCCTTGATTTTCTTGCAATTAATTGTACTCTATGATCCATAGAGAACCTATGGTCATGGGTTTCATCACCGTTCAATGTATGGCCATCACCATAAAACGAATGGTGGATGGTTTGGGAGAAATAACTGGACCTGCCTATAGGGTCATTTCAATTGCTAATACGGTACTATCCATCTCAATCACCGTTGATCCATTCATTGGACTAAGGTGATATTGGATGACACATTTTTTTACCGTACTTTTATGTGGTCATGTGAATCACAAAAAGAGTGCGGTCTATCAGTTGGGTCATTTCATGTGCTCGTAACTTTTGATCCATTTATTGGACATATGACATTAGATAACATCGTTTAATTTTCTATAGTCATGAGGACCATAGTACCTTTGCATTGTTTGCTAATGTGGATCCGGACTATCATTCTTATCGGTGGCCGTTGGAGAGTGCAGACATGCATATACCAAGATCATTTACATATGATACAAGAAGTTCACGATCACTTTAAATTATCAGTGGCGAAATTGGGCGGCTAAAGAGCACATCACAAAATTTGATGTTAAGTAGCACACTTCTAGTTATATGATTTCACATCTTGCATCTAAGAGTGATTGTGACCTTGTACAAAATGGATATACTTTTATTTTTATACTCTCTATTGAAAAATGACTAACCATGCGTAGGATTGTATAAAACAAGACCGTTAGCTTTATTATACAAAGCTCACAAGTACCTGAAGCTATTGGACATGACGTAGATTATTGAATGCGTCATTTATCAAAAGAAATTTTGATAAAAAGTTTTGTGGACTTTAATTATGGTCAATGGTACACCCCTGATTTCACATCCAACAACCAGGGATGTGTTTATTTTGCATCAAACATAGCCGATCATATAGTCTTTGGCAAGCATAATTATCAATGTTAAAATTGAAAGCACAATAAAGACATAGATCACATGGTCAATACCATTTGGAAGGAAAATTTATCAAAATACACATAATAGATCAACTATTCAACATTGCATCCATAACTTTTGATTTAATTTCAAAATAATCATCAAAATACACATGGCATTGAGTTGGATTAGTTGAAGAAAGGTAAACTGTTAAATTTTGTTGAAAAGTTACCTACATTTTGATAATTTGTACTAAATAGAAGGAGATTGGGGCCCACAAAGAAGATCCCTCGTGGCTCCCTCTCTCCCTTCATCCCCATTGATCATTTCAATGGACAAAGATAATTGGAAATACAATGATCTTTTTATTCTCTGGTACAATCAAAATAATTGATATTGTGTGAGGTGTTTCCCATTGATTGAACCAAGCTTGATTAGTCAAAAAAAGAAGAGATAAGCTACATGTATTTAAACATTTCAAATAATAATAATAATAATAATTAACAACAACAATAACAATTATTATTATTGTAAAATTTCAGTCTTGTTTATTTAAAAATTTTAACCAATTCTCAAATCAAATTAGAAGTAATTTTTATAACAATATTTCTCATTGAAACACTATTTTTAGGGAATTGGTATGAGTCCCCAAATCATAGCGGGACTCAGATCGGTCCTCCATTAGTTCCAAACCCGGTTAATGATTTTCAAACACAAAAGAATTGTATCTCTTAATGTTTGCATCATCTGTTATGGCTCAGGCTTGCTGTAGCTTTCTCAATCCTCTCAAAAGGGTAATTTATCTAAAGAGTAAAACTAACAAACACTTGGCAGCTATAATGAATAGTAATATAAGTAGAATCTTAGCGATCAGATATTCATCAGATGGTTTTTTTTTTTGGATAAATCAGTGGGGTAGAAGGCCCCCTACCTATTTTTTATTAATAATAAAAAAAGAAAATACAACTGATAATTTAGGACACTAGAATAGAACAATTGTGCCACATCATGAAGTAACACAAGAGAAGAAAATTCGGCAATCTAGATCGCGAAACAGTGGCATCTTCATCGGGTAGTTCAAAATACATATTACTCTCTGAATTATATTTTATTTTTTATAAAAATCAGATTGAGATAAAATTTTGCGTGTGTATAGGTGATACTATTTCGCATCATATAAGAATATAAAAACAGTATTTTCAAGAATTTAAAATGACCAAATTACCCTTGTCATTTTATAGTGATATTTTGGTCATTTTATATTTTAAAAAATATTTGTTTTATAATTTTTTCTTGTATATCCTATTTTTTAGTATATATGACCAAAATTTCATTACGATTTTCTAGAAAAAAATAGTAAAATTCAAATAATGATATGTATTTTGAACCACATGATGAAAATCTAACGGCTGAAATTTTATCTATATTACTATTCATTATAGCTGCCAAATATTTGTTAGCTTTTTAAAATTCTACCATATTATATGGTTCAATTTCAAATCCACATGATCATGAATTAGAATAGTCGTAAATAAATAAAATCATTAAATAATTCATCCTTGAAAGGTATTTGATAAATTTCCCCAGTGGAATATTTTCCCTTCTTTTGTAGTTTGCATAGCGATCCACTATATTTTCTATAAGTGGTAAATTCTATTCAAAATCCCTTGAAGAAACGAAACATACAAAAGCAAAAGAAAAAGGCAAAAGGATCCCCGCCCCACATCAATTTCTTTGCTTTGTTAAATTTGCCTTGGTTGTCCCCGGCTTATAACCATATGTTGGGTTACAATTGGGATTCATGGATTCATATTCTCTCCAATGCTTCAGGTACGAATACCTTCCACTAATCTTTTCTTCTCTCTTCCATCATTATTATTATGGTCATTGTAGCTTTTTTTTTACTATTTGAGGTCAGCTACACGAATCTTGATATACTATTTTACTTTATTAAAAGTCATATCCTAAATTCCTATATGTTTTATCAATACTTCAAACCATATCTTTTTGAGGTTACCTTTTACTTTTTTTTACCTTTAACCAACTCACTCCTAAAAGAAGTTGTACCGGGTCTGTATTGGTTACGCCCCTCCTCTTCCCATCTTGTCTTACCTTCAAAATTATAACATGCTCCGGTAAGAGCACATTGTCCATTTACTCTTTTTGGCAAAGGGCTTATTAAGAGGATTTTTCCATCTCAAATTTTAAGATCTTATCCTTAATTCCAAAAGGGAGTTTGGATATTAATTTCTCAAAATACTTAGATCTGACCATCATTGGATTGTCTTTGTGCAATCTTGCGATTTTGTTTTTTTCTAGCATGCAAAAGGTGCATTTGATTTTGTTATCTATTTCTCTCTAAGGGTGGCAATGGACCCGGACCCAATCCGGGACTTAAGGGGTAGACCCGATCTGGGTCTGGGTATGGGTTCAAAAATTAAACCAGATGGGTGATGTCCGGGTCTAAATCTTGAACCAAAACACTATTCAGGCAATAATATTTTTTAGATCCTAATATATGAACTATATTTAAATATAATTAAATACATAGATATTTTAAAAGTTATTGGATAAAAGTTCTTCTAATGGACAATCTTTCGCCATGCAGCCAAAATATTGAAGCTTTGTCTGCCCAAATTGAGAAAATCGCTGAATTTATCCTTCAAATTCTACTAGAAAACACCAGTAAAAAAGCAAGTATAGAGCAAGGAGATTCATTATTGGGACTTTACAAACATGGCCGGAATGCTTTTTCCGGCAAGACTGAGGCATGCCTTAAATCCGACCTTGTTCGGATACTCATTAGAAGATCAGACCTTTCCCATGCATTGAGCATTCATTTATGCGATGGGTCCCCGGAATTTCACGTTTATTCAAGGAAAGGTTGGATTTCTTTCAGGCCGGCGCACGAATCTGTGGTTTTCACCGTTGGAGATCAAATTCAGGTGCGTTGTCTCCTCCATATCGATAATGGGCATTTGTGAAAAAATGGTACGGTGTCAACATGATATCGATGCTTGACTCAGATTGAACATGGCGTATCCAAGGACCACAAATTGATTTTATTTATTATTTTTGGAACAAATTTTTATCCATATGAAAATTGGTGTGTCCATATATCTGAAAATGGTACATCCATCGAAAACAAAAATAAAAATATTTTGAATAAAATATTGATCAAAATACCTCTGAAACAATTGAAAAGTAGTTTGGTCTTGTTCAAATATTTTTATTGGATGCACCTTATAAAAACGAACTTACTCCCCAATTTTTTAGGTAAAGAGAATTCATAAATAAACAATAAAACTTATATTGTGTTAAGTCTATATAGTTTAAAAAAATAAATGGGTTAGATTAAACCTTATATAAAGTCATTCCTCACTCACTCCAGACACCGGTAGGATATTAACAATACAACATTTTATTCATATTTCTATTTAATTTTAAAATATTCATCAATAGACACATGAGCAGCTGAAGTACTGGAAAAAATCTTGAAAAGGTACAACTTATGAGTATTTTAATATGTTTCCACGTTTTTACTGTAATGGAAAGTATACCATATCACTATTTACTTTTGATAACAGTAATTGTTTGTCATTGGATGTGAAATCCAAAATACGGAAATGCGTTATAACTTTTGAGAAATTCTATTTTGTAATTTGTACGTAATCAATGATACAACAATACTACTCGATTTCACATCTAATGGTCAATAATAACTGTGATCTGCTTGTATAAATAAATAAATAAATATATCTAATCATATACATTTCCGTATTATAATGGGGTTTTGCTAGACGTCTCTTATCCTCTTTCTCCGTATTCCCGTATTATAATGGGGTTTTACTGGACGTCTCTTATCCTCTTTCTCTGCCTCATGTCTATGAAAAATATTGCAGAAATGGAGTGAGGGATTATACAAGCATGTGGTTGGAAGGCCTATGTTTAAAAGAGATGATGGTTGTATGAGCATGGCTCTCCTTTATTCTCCCACCATCACCTTGAAAGGAGGGGGCCAAAAAACAATTTCATTTGCTCAACAAGTCTTGCTAGCAATATGTCTCATTTTCCTCTACCATCTTTTGGTCTTGCTCTCTAAGCCAAAAGAGATTCATTAATATGTGAAATAAGTCACATTTTCATGGTTTTTAACGATGTTCAAAGTGGGTTAGAAGAGAAGCATTACTGGCAAAGTAGTGAATGAAGTTTATGGTCTTGCACATTGTCTGCACGGAAACATTGGCTCATTTTTGCAGATTCTCTCTCTCTCTCTCTCT
>NW_006499905.1:1430973-1451986 GCF_000471905.2 Amborella trichopoda | reverse complement strand
GTACGAAGTAGTAGTAGTAGTAGTTAGTTAGTTCGTTCGTCTACTACTAGTCGTCGTCGTACGTAACGTACGTTAGTCTCTACTTTGTTCTAGTATTCTCTCTCTCTCTCTCTCTCTCTCTCTCTCTCTCTCTCTCTCTCTCTCTCTTTTTAGGGTTCCGTTTGGACTTACAGTTAATAATGAATTGATCCATTCTATTCTCAATCCATTCTATTCTCAACCCATTGTACCTACTAGGGGTGACAATGGGTCGTGTCCTACTGGACTTAGATCCGGACTCGATTAGTATTCGGGTCTAAGTTTTGAACCCGGACTTGACCTTCAAGGTCCAAATTCGGACCCATAACCGGACCCAAGGTCAAATCTACCTGTCGAGTCCCAAGTTTGGTCGGGTCCATTGCCACCCTGTGATTATGGGCTTTTCTTTTTTTGTTTTTGCCCTTTTTTTTACCATATTGTATCGGCAACATTTCATGTATTGCACAACCTTTATGAATACCTACATATACCCACATTCCTTACTACTTTACGTAATAACTGAAAATTTCTAAGAAACAAACATAGTGGCAACATTTATGAATACCCATGGCGGGACATGGAATCAAATGTGCATAGTATTTGGGTCCAGGTTTTGAACCTGGATTCAGGTCTGAAATTTGAACCCATACCAGACCTGAGGTCAATCCACCCATTGGGTCCGGAGTCTGATCGGGTGCATTGCAAACCTAATGGCCCCACAATTATTTATGGGCAAGTCCTTTATGTACCCCAGTCTATTTACCAAAGGCCGCCAAAAATGTCCATAACCTCTTTGAAAAATCATCACTGCGAATCGTTAGGGCCAGAACTTTACAACCTGGAACCTGGTTTTTTATTGCCCACCCTATACGGATCCAAATTGGCCAAATCGGGAATTTGGATGGGTTGAACAGGTCAAAAATCGGTAAAATAGTTAAATAAAATATTACTATCACGTGATTCCGGGGTGAGGGAGGAAGACCCGGACCGTCCACCTATCGAATCCAATCTGGATTGGCACTTCCCTAGCAGATCGTTGGGTTTCAACACCCTAGTTGGAACATTCAAACAAGCCCTTAACCGACAATAACTAATCTAACCAATGTATTATTCCATCCTAGTTCTGATCATACAGCAATAAGCATCCCTTCAGTGATTTGGACAGTGATGGAGTCAATAGCCCCAAACAAATTCAATTGATTTTTTTTTATTGTTTAATGCACATTGAACTGAAAGTATTCCATAGGCGTTTGCCTTTAAAACTTTGTAAAAAAGGAAAATGCAATCATAAGAAAGAGAAATACATTGCAGGCAATTCGCCTTCTATGCCTACAAACGGATGATAGCAAATTTGAAAGGAGAGAAGTATATAAAGAAACTATTTATTTTTGATACAAGAAAGTCATGGTCATTCTTGCTCTTCACATTTCAAATTGAATGATTGTGAGTATTTATTTATCCGATTCAAAGTTAAAAAATAAAAATTTTCGAAATTTGTATACACCCCAAACAGTCTAATTTGACATCCAATGGCTGAGAGTAATTGCGACCTTCTTGTAACAAAGATAAATAGTTTCATTGTATAAAAACCCAAATTGCAATTAACAAAAATGAATCAAAGAACTATAGGGGTGCAAGATCTCTCATTTCAGACATGGTAATGTGTGCGTATGCATGTGCATGCAAGTGAGAGCTCCTTTAGCCATACTCACCACGGTGTAAGGAAGAGAAAGAAATGAAGAGAGTGCATGAGGGTGGAGCATCAGGTAAATGAAGAGAGCAGCAAAATCAGTCAGTCACATGTATTAGCGCCCCTGGTGTTGGTGCCCTACATTAAAAGATGCAACATCAGCTGGTTAGAACGGATTTTTGGGGTGGGCTGAACTTGAACTTTGGTACAGTATTCTCAGCGATACCAACCATTTGATTTTACATTCCATGGTTGAGGGTGCTTGTAATTGTCATATGGGACACTTCCAGTGTAGTTGAATAGTGACTTCGTTGCATTCGCAATTACTTTGAGATTCACCTGCTCCCGAACTCTTTAAAAAAATGAAAAAGTTTATATGAGGACACTACCATAGAATGTAGAACTACGGATGCCCTTCAAAAATCGATCAGAAAAGGTAGTTTTAATGTTGAAAAACCCTTTGATTGATCATCTCAACATCGAGATGTATGACTATAAAAAAATAAAAAGATTTTAAGTCTAAAAAATAGTACATTTTATAACATATTTTCTAAACCGTCTATTTTCAAGATTTTCATATGTTTATAGATCTACTTGAGTTTAACCATTTTTTAAATTTAAAATTTTATAATTAAATATAAAATAGATTTTGAGATAATCCTAAAAACATTTTACATCAAAATTAAATACCATGATAAAATTTGAAGGTGCACCTTACTTCTACAACTACGGATGCATCCGTATGCAAACTGCACCCTTAAAACAAGGGTACTTTTCTTATATGACATAACGGACGGTCCAAAAAAACTAGGGCCTAGACTAGAAAATGTGGCCCAACAGCCCAAACAATGCTAAGGTCGGGCCTTGGTTAGGGTATCTTTGGCCAAGTTAGGGGCCAGCCTGGTTTGGGCAAGCCCACAAGCTATTAGGGCGGGCTAGCCCAGCTGGCCCAGCCCAAACTCAGCTTGTTGCCAACCCTACCCAGGGCTCCTAACAATCCAGTTATACTTAATAACTAGGGCGGGTCCAGGACAAATGTCCAAAAAGCTAACACTACTCGGCAACAAAGTCGTTCTCGCAACTATCGGATCTTTCACTTGGATGTTTCAACTTTTTCTATTATTCTATATCTCAAATTGAGGTTAAATTTTTCACCTACTCTTCCATAATGTACCATTAAAAAATAAAAAGAAAATATCTCTATACCCATTATTTTAAGTTTTACTTCACAATAGACCCAAGGTTTTAAACGATATCTTGAAGTATAAAAATTATACATTTAATTTCTTCTAACCCCTGAGCTACTTTAAACCTATTTTTTTAGGCCAAACAAATCTAAAAAGATATATATTTTCTAAAAGCCATCCTCCCAAACTTCTAAAGAGAGAGAAGAGCTTAATGGAGGCGAGGTTATCGAGAAGAGAAAGAGATGTTTGAAAAAACACACGAGAGAGAATGAGAGATGCAAGAATAGAGAGAAGGAGAAAAGTTTAGAGTATATAAGTGACGAGTGAGAAAAGATTGAGTTTAAAACGAGCATATCTTTCTCATATTTGTTTAAGTTAAAAAATGGATTTAAAATATCTAGGAAGTTAAAAGATATCTTTTGAAATTTTAAGTTTAACTATAAATGAAACCTAAAAATAAAAGACAGAAATATTTTCTCAAAAATGAATAACTAATTTGACAAAATTAAATGACCAAAACATCTATGAAACTTTTAGAGGCACAGTTTTCATTTCATATTTATCAAATTATATTTTGCAAATGCGACAATACTCACAAATTCCATCCAGTACGATTTCTTAAAAAAATAAACTTCAAACAGAGTTACACACTCTCGACTATCATCTCACATAGGACAGCTGAAAACACTTATCACTCACCTTTTCTAAATAAGTGGGTAGAGAAACAAATTTAACCCGGTGTGAAAATCGCAACTGAAAAAACAAGCATTTTAAAAAGTTGTTTTGTTACTGTTGTATAACATTAAACCGTTAAGTGAATTAGTACCAAAGTGAGTGGCAAAACAAGCCCCATCACAATGCTCATTGTGATGGCCCCATAATCAAACTCAGGCAAAAAATCACCTACCCACAAGAGACGGAGGAAATCCAATTGAAAGTAACTTTAAAGGATGCAAAAAAATTGTACTCCCACAAGATTATACCATCCACCTACTTAGGCAAAATTTACGATCTAATTATCTTTTAGACACCAAATTTTAGGGATGTGATCTCTCGCTACCCAACCACATAAAAAAAAGACTTTAATATGTCTAAAAAAAATCCCTAGACTGCACTGAACCATCTAAGATTTAGAGGGAATGCATTAGATATTCAAGGATTCAAAATTTATTTTTTTCCTTCGAAAACATCCATCTAGTTATAATTACATGGACCCTGAATTTTTATTTTTTTTTAAAAAAAAGTTCCTAAATAAGTTTTTGCATGGAGTAAATATACAATATGCTCCCATGGAAGTACAGTATACGGGCTCTTGAAGTACAATGGAAATAAAAATGTTAACCTTCCAAAAGGGATCTAATGAGAGAGAGAGAGAGAGAGAGAGAGAGAGAGAGAGTCTACTAGTTAGCTTTACACATGATACCCTTCAAACCATATTTCCTAAGTAAAATGGAGAAAGAAATAACAAGAAATATAAATATATTATATACATATACTTAATAAATACATGATTACAGACAAGATATATTAAATACAGAGAAAGAGAGAGAGAGAGAGAGAGAGAAAGAGAGAGAGAATATCAGTTCACTTGAGTAGCTCCTGCAGGACTGATGACAAGCAAGTGATGCTATTCTTCTTTTGCTTGAGAGCATGTAACTCACAGAGTGCACAGCCTGCAACTTTCCAAGCAAAACCACACTTGGCAATATCACTCTTCTCCTTCGCATAAAAATATGATATTGCATATATTTCACAGGCCTCTCTGAATATCTCCTCCCTTGGCCTCGTCCTCTCTTCATACTCTTGCGCTCCATATAGAATCTTAAACATAGAAACAGTAGAGAAAAATTCATTAATTTTTCTTGCAAAAATGTACTATGAACCATACGATCATGGGCGTCATCACGGTCCAATTGATGGATAGGAGATCCAGGAGGGTAGGACGTTCCGCTAGTCCCACTTTCCCTCCCTCACATCCCACAAATTGATTGGATGGCGATGATCGTCCAGAGAACATACTTTACATGTTCATGAGGAACATAAAGACACTCCCTTCTATCATAATTTAGTGCATCATAATTCTGCAGGGTTTTACCAAAAATAGAAAAATAAAGGAAAAGAAAAGAGTTAAAAAGAGCCAACTGGCCCCCCACTGGGGCCGGAACACATAGACACTCCCTTCTATCAAAATTTAGTGCATCATAATTCTGCAGAGTTTTACTTAAAATAGAAAAATAAAGGAAAAGAAAAGAGATAAAAAGAGTCCACTGCCCCCCACTCTCTCTCTCTCTCTCCACCAAAACAAGATATTGGAAAAAGAATTATGCGTAAATACCTTCTTATAGTTTTGGATGACTTCATCCGCATTAGATTTCTTTTGATCAGTGCTCGACAAAGCTTTGTTCATCTCGTCTCTGTATTGAGCGTAAAGCCCCTTCCATTTTTCCATGCCGCTCGGCTCTACTTCTTCAAGGAAGCATGGCAGCAGCTCAATGTCTGCGCATAAAAGAAAGAGGTTTAAACAGGATCAAAAGAAGAGGGAAAGGAACAAAAAGAAATGCTTTATGAACAGGAAATTGCCATATCCATGTGCTTCACAGTTGCTGCTAATATTTTCATCCAAATGCAACAGAAAGCAAATGCTAAGTTCTTATGCATGGAATGTAAGGATTAAGATAGGGAAAAGAAGGAAAGAATTATAAATAATATTCTCAAAGTTGGTAATGTTGGTATAAGCAGTTGGATGCGCCTCACACCTTCACATGGTACATCCATCTGTGCTGAAGCCACTAAGTCATAAATCTGACCAAGAATCGAAGTAGAGGTGTATTGGTAAGTTCTCTCCATGAAATGGGGGTATCTTTCAGGCTTCAAGTCCTTTGGAACTTCAACCTAAATTCCCAGAATAAAATTTAACATTACGAACACCGAGGAAGAAAAAAAATGAAACCAGCTTGTTTAACATGCTAAAGAAAGAGGAGACGACTTGATTGTGGGCATGTCTGACCCACCTATGGTTTTTCTGTTTTGGAACTTTAGTAATTTCAGCACAGAGAAAAAACAAATTCACTTATTCACATTAGATTTTTGTTTCTTATTTCTTAGTGACTAGAATCCCAGGACTTTTGTGTCTATGTTCCTTGTGAAGGTCTTGGAACTCTTTTGAAATGGTGTGCAGTTAATTATATTGTACTTGTAGTAGCAATAGAGGTTTCCGAAAGAAAATCACTTTAAATGTTTTTCAGAAAATAAGTAGTCCTTAAATAGCGTGAACATGTTTCTCTAACAGAATGATACATGCTGAAACTATCCATAATGGTTTTGAAGAAATTAGACAAAAGGAATTCTATCGATGCCCATGTTTACCACTTCACTATTACCAACCAAAACATAGGTGACGATCCTAAACAAGGAATTATGTTTAGCACTGAAAGCCAAACTATTGGGGGCGCCACTTGGTGTGAAGGTAAAAGGCTTGGGTAGCTAGTGCAAGAGCACGGGTTCGAGTCCCAAAAGCAGCCACTTTGTGAATAAAAAAGCCAAAGGCTATGACCGTTTCCAGCTCAACCCTACCGGGACCCTGTGTAGGCAGGACCAGCACTGGGTTACAGCCTATTGACAGCCAAACTATTGGTGCCAATAAGAAAAGAGAAGATTATGGGTGTGGATAGCAAAAACTCATGCCAATCAGGAATTCCCAACATAAATTCATAAACTGGAACTTACAACAGTTTGTATATGTTAAGGAAAACCTGCATTTTTGTACTGCTCAGACCTGGAACATCAATAATGTTGCATGTGTTGAAGAAAACTTGCATTCGCCGACAACATAAAACTGAAACTTGGACATTTGAGAAGATTTGAGTTGGCGTTATAATATCACGCAAATACCATGTAATTATTGTCCCCCGAGGTTCATGCAAGGCCATTGCATCGAATTCTTATATGGTTCATTTAAGTCAATTCAATGATTCATACCAATAAAGATTTCAAAGGGACCTTTCAAAATTTAATTTTTCAGATACAACAAAAAAGAGGACAAATCATCAGGAGATCCCTATAAAGTTTTAGCTAAGGCTTCATCAAGACCTTTTTTCCACTTTTTGGTGCATCCACTGCTTCGTAGTACAAGTCAGCTAACTTGAGCATTTTCTGGTGCAAGCAACCTTTCTCTTCTGCACACTCGTCCCCCAAAGTTAACAATCGATCCATATAGACCAACCAGCTATCAGCAGCTGCACACTTTGCAATGCTGGAATGATAAAAGAAACTTCTTACCACAAAGCAATTTATCTTAATTGCTATAAACATACACAAAAATGAACAATAATCAAGAAGTGATCATTAACAGGTTAAAAAATAAAAAGAATAACCACATCTTATATGGTGCAAAAAGGTGTCCATTAACTTCACATACAACTGCAATAACTTGGAAATTAATGATATCATTCTTTCGGAACAGAGTGTGGGATAAGACTGAGGTACAATATTTCCCATTGCAAATTGAATGTGTCGCTTGTTCACCTAATTTTAGGAATTACCCAAGTTATAATCATGAAACTGAACTGGAAGTCATAGTTACACTGTGCACTCCATTTGCTCTCACTTGGAAAACCATGGTCATTGAATTCTAGGAAGCTAGCGTCAGCTTGTTCATCTACTTTTCCCTGAAGATGCATGGTTTTATTGTCATCAAAGAAGCTACCATGAAACAGATTCTTACTCTATCACTCGAGGAGGCCTACACCTCATTTGCTCCCAAGAAGTCAAGCAGGTCCAGTCTCTCCTAGCAAGCAGTGGTCCAATATGTATCAAGAAAGCAAATTGTAGAAAGATCAAATGCAGCATTTCTGGGTTGCCAGGGTTTCATGGCCTCAAGAAAACCGTCAATCAAAATCACGTGCCAACGCACTTGGTTGACCTGAGGATCTGTTTGATTTGAGGTAAGGTAGAGGGAAGATAGGGAATAAACAGATACACAAAGGCTTGGCACCCATTTTTGGCAGTTGGCACTTCCACATTTCAGGTTAAAGGAACTCCGATTCGAGTGTAACCAGAACCCTTTAAGCAGAACAAAACCTAGAATCAGCTGACTGATTTCTCTGTTCAAAATTGATAGGTATGAACCAATATCTACTCAAATTATATCAAGCACACATTTTGCATCATCTTTATCACAAGATCTCAGTCAAAAGCCATTATACATCCAAATATTCCAATCTCCATGAGGGATAGTCCAAGCAAGGAGTTCAAATGAGTGTCTATAGCCACAAGATCTCTTTATGTCACCCCGTATTACCCCAAAATTCTGATAGACAAAAATGATTCAATCACTTGCTTGTTTATTGTTTGTGATTATTATTTTGCTTTCTGCTTGTGAGTTTGTGTGTGTCTGCATTCAGTACTCTAAAACTTGGCCCACTTTGGTGCCAATGCGGCAACTAAACTGGGCCCATGTTGGCATCATGTGACTTCTTGAGTCACCGAGGGAGCCTTTGCACCTAGCCAAAGAAAGGCGGGCTGACTTGGGTGGTCCTTAGTGTGCAGCTTCTCAGCAGGATAAGCGCTGCATATGCATGCTTCTAGTTCTTTGGCCAAGGTGCCAGCCCTGGACACTTTTTGTATGAGTATTGTGCTGTGTTGTGTGTGTGTGCATATTTGTGTGTGTGTGTGTGTGTGTGAGAGAGAGAGAGAGAGAGAGAGAGAGAGAGAGGTTGTTGCACAACCAAGATCAAAGCTAGGGATTGATCTCCGTGAACACATCGATTTGAGTAGGTTCGGGTTCGCTTCCTTGAAGCTTGTGGTCAAATAGAAAGTGAAAACAAAATAATCAGCGTAAACCAAAAATTGCTCAATGACTTGATTCACAACAATTGATAGATGAAATAGTGGCCCTGAAATCAATAAAAAACAGTCCTGATTGATACCAAGTAATAATGAATTCCATAAAACAATTGTGTGAACCTAATTTTCTAAAAGGATTTTCATTGAACACAAGTTATGCACCTTCCTCTATGGAAGCCCCAGCAAAACCAAACTGTCAAAACCTTTTCCTTTTAGATGGTTAATCCCTTAATACATTATTCCAATATTCTTCCAAACTTAATTTTGTTGATAGATTTGCACAGTGGTAATGGTTGCCTAACATGCTCAGAATAAAAAGAAAAAACAATATGGTAGAGAATCTCTCTAATAAATTCAATATGGTGTAGAGAATCCCTCCTTCCCTCTGTTTGTGGGTGCATGCATGTGTGTGTGTGTGTTAGTGAAGTGCGATGAAGGGTTTCAAGCAAGTACTTAATGCATGTGGAGTGAGACCATCAGCCTTGTTTGTCTAGCCTACAATTCAAGGTATAGTTTTCTCATATATCCCTACTTTTTTATCTGATCTGCTGCTTTCACAATGAATGCAAGTGTTTTGAGATTTACACAAGACAAATTCTGATACATATTTCTATAAATAAATATCTCCAAAAAAGTAACTCAACAGCACGGGCCACCTTATGCCCTTTGCTAAGCACACTTACTAGGACACCTCTAAGATACTAATATAATCCAATCATATTAGTAATCACATTGTAGATCAACCCAAAGGAAAACCTAATGAAAAGTGAGATGCGACTCAAATCATACCTTGGATGAAATCGACTCTCTAAGAATAGGTCAAAAAGCTCAGTTTCCAATTCATCTGGTGAATATTCAATAGGTTTCCGCTGAGGAGGGGGCTTCTCGGAAGAAGACCGTTCCCATGGCGGGCCAGCTTTGAAATAATGTAGCAGCTAAAAGCCACATACTAGGAATGATCATCAAATTGAAAACAACATAAATTGCACAGACATCTACAATTTTCATAAAAAGAAGCAAAAGGACATAAATAACTACATGCACAACAACAGCTTCAGGTCACCCCAATGTCAAACATAGAAGTACATATTATGATATCCACAAAAAAAAGAAAAAAAAGGAATAGAGTTTTTGTTAAAAAAGGAAGTAACAAAATGTATCCCACATAAATATCTAAAAAGCATTTACATGATCAACTGACTAAAGAATTTCAAAGAAAAGGATGATAATCATGCCAAAATTCAGGATCCAAACAAAATTTTTGAGTAAGAAGTGGGATTCAAACCCTAACAACAAATTTTCCTTTCTTCCCACTAAACTTAAGAAAAAACAAGGTTTCTGGAAATCCTGAAAACCTTAAATTTATGAACTACTAAATTCAAGAGAGCACTCTGATGATTTATAATCTAATACTTTATATCTTTAATAGTTTATGAAAAGTACCAGGAACAATCATCCTCCCATAGAGGATAATTTATAGCATCTAATTTCTAATATTTTAAAAGAAATGTAAAAATACAATGATGTTATAATTTATTAATTTATCCATTTGTCAAACCAATGTGAACACACAATGGATGGTTATAACAGTTTATACTTTACACATGCTCTTAGTGTATACATCGCTAGCCATAGGGAGCCTAAAAATAAAATTCAAATGAAGAATGTTAAAGGAAAAGTGTTATCCTGTATGGGTGCGTTTTTGGACCCTCATTTAAGGGCAAAACACATTTTAAGGGAAATAAGCATGAAAGGCATGTATAATCTCGAAGGTTGAGATAAGCAAATGTTGAACGACTAATAAGCGCAAACAAGCTTGACTTCCAGACTCCTTGCTGATGTTATTGATGGGGTCAAATTTCATACAATATCCCAAGGATATGCCTCAATGTAACCAATGAACTCAGGACTTGTCATCTAAGGTCTGATATGCTCTGAAAGTTCTGGCAACCAGTCACCATGCATATTTCAATGGCCGGTCAATAGCAAAGATGACCAAACAATCTCAAATTGAGACCAAACTTTGGGGATTATATTCCCAAGGCCTTATAAGCCTCTCCACAATATTCAGGGAAGTTTGGACATCAAATGCTATCAGAATGGGATGGAACTTCGTACATATATGAAGGCATTATACGCCTCTCACACAAATTCCATACGATTTGGACTTCATTTGATACTCCTCCATACTCACCGGCCATCAAGATAAAGCATGGTCGGTTCCTTCATGATATTTAGAAATTGGCCTGAAACTTCGTAGAAATCATATATGAGACATGATAAGTCTCTTCCGAGGGTTTTAACTCATTTGGAGATGATTTAATCTCATCCATGCCCTCGTCCATGCATAGAGGTAGACAAGGATTATATCCACCGGCCACTAAATATATGTTCATCAAGCAAGATGACCCTGAATCACTAAAAAAGAGATTTCTCCCATTCTACAAGGAGTACTTCACGGGACTTAATATGGTAGATTCTTGACTCAGTTTCCTACCAACCCCGGAAAGCCAGTACCCCATGAATGTACCATATGAAAGAGGTTCGATCCACAACAACCATAAAACTATGTAATGGTCAGAATGCCGGTCTGAAACATCTCCCAATATACAAGGGGTTTTCTCACCAAATTTTGTGGAGGTGTTCTTGATAACCCCTCCACATCAATATCAAACTTTCAGGGACTATATTCCGTTGAGATGAGAGCTGTTGGGCCCATTGTGGCCTGATTTTCCATCGAAATAAGCGGCAGAAATGGGTCAACTTCGATGGGGCATATCTCACGCATTACTGATCCATTTGCGGTGAAATGTGGACCATTGGATTCATCTTAGAGTACTTTATTAGCATGCAAAATTTCAGGTCATAAGGACTCGACATCGAGAAGCAGCATCACTTGGAATTAGACATTTTCATTTGCATTCCAGTTTGACTGCTGGTGGCTACAGACCAACATCAAATCCAAGATTTCTTCAAAAAGAATCACAAGAGCATGGGTTGGTTTTGGTTCGAAAATTTGAACTATCGTTGTTTCTATGACAACTTGAGCTAGTTCCAGTTGAAATTAGAATTGAAGCCCATCCTTATGACAACTCAAAGTTGGTTTCCAGTTTATCTTTTGTGATCTTCCGAGAGATAAATGCTTGCAACTCATTGATATTCAATAAGCACAAAACATATCCATGTTTGTCATCTGAGAAGTCCCTTAGGTACTCAATTATATAAGTAGGGAAAGGTATTCATCCAGGACTAATGCTACGGGAATCATAGAGAGCGAGTGCTGCCCCAGACTTAAGACATTTTTTCTGCACTCTAAGTGAGGTCAAGAGCACACAATATTTTCCTAAACCTTGTCGGGGATGAGGGTCCATCTGAAGAGAGAGAAGATAAACTTGACATAAAGACTCACTCCCAGGTTCAAGAAAGCAAAGGGTGGACAACATCACTGCATTATATCGAGGTATAGGGGTTTCCTATGCCCTTTGGTGCTGATATTTTCCATTTCTTTGTATACATTTCTTCAGGCCGTGTGTTGCTTTTCTCTTGTTTCTTAATATAGCTGGAGTCATAATCTTTAAAAAAAAAAACAATTAAAGATGCATCTCACCATTCTTGAAGGCCACACCTATGTTTTAAATTATTCATATATTTAACCCTCAAACTCATTTTGGCACCTTCACCAACAAAATAAACAAACTTAAAGATGCATCTCACCATTCTTGAAGGCCACACCTATGTTTTAAACTATTCATATATTTAACCCTCAAACTCATTTTGGCACCTTCACCAACAAAATAAACAAACTTAAAATGGGACATTGAGGGTGTGTGTTAGGGGTGCGAGCCAACTTGAATCTGGAAATTCCTCTGGGAACTTCCAGTTCTGGATTCTGGAGGCTGGAGCTTTTGAGTCCTGGAATTGCATAGCATGGATTTGCGTTGCTGTTATCATACGTCTCCATAGGAATATTGCCGTGAATTGGGTAATAGGGATATAATAGCTTTCCATACCGCCCTTGTTTAATATCTAGTATGCTAATTTCCCTTTCGTAGCATATTGATTTCCCTCAATTGCATCAATGATGAGGAGATTAAAAATATGTAACAGGTCTCAATTAATAATTAAGGACTTGAGGATAATAGTAATCTCTAAGACAGATGTTGAGACATTCCCAGACAAACACTACAAGCATCAGCAACTCCATGAGACACCAACCACAGTAAGATTATTTGGACTTAAAACATCAAAAGCTCCAGAAGCAGTAAAACATGAGTCAAAAAAAGCAAAAAGAGATTTTTGCTGTTCTCCCAAATCAAGGCAACGAGAAAAGGCACCAAGCTTGTCAAACTAGCCATTGGGTTTTCATGTTGAAGATACTTAGGCCAATCTACAAGATGTTAATTCTTAATAGTAATAAGTTCCTAAACGTAAAATTGAAAGCATGCAATTGTTCTTTCAGAATTGTAAATGCTTCATAACAACCAAGAAGTAACAACCTGGTCACTTCAGAAGGAGTTTAAGCATCATAAATTACTGGAACATGGGATACATGTTCACAACAAGTTTGTGTTGTTTAGGCTCCCTAACATAATCGACTCACATCGATTACTTGTATCAAAATATCTTCCAACAAGATTGTCAGTGAATAAGAATTATATTTCACATTTGAAATCCATTCCAAAAATTTTAAACTTTTCTAGGTTTACAAACGAAGGCAGCCCTTATCGCAGAGACAAGCTGTGTACATGCAGAAAAGAGGCATCTTGAATAATGCTTATCATTGATTTATCCACGCACAAAGGAAACTACCTTGACTCCATTTATTAGCATTAAGTAATTTACAAATTTCAATCAAAAGAACTCAGTGCCATGTACATAATGGAATTGAAAATCTCGAAATTGAAAAGGACAACAAACTACCAAAAGATATCATAAGTTGAAAATGAAAACTATTGTACACTCAATATGGTTAATTGCCATCTTCAAAAGGATTAATAATTGCTTGCAACACAAAATACTCCATGAAGCCTCAACAGAGAATGTTTGACACTATTCCATAAAAAAAAAAGATATAAAATCTAAACTATTAATCGTTAACAGTTTCCTGAAAAAAAACTAAATCATTGAAAGCAATCCTTAAGAAATACAAAAATGGAGTGACAAAGAATAGTGTTGTCATTGGCATAGCAAATACTAACAGTTTAACTTCAGAATGATATGACATCGACTAATAATAATTCATAAAGCTTTTAAGACGAGATGCCGACCTCTGGATTAGTTGATATCCAGTACATGTCACCATCAAAATCACCATTTGCAATTTCGTCTGCTGCAGATCGTGGACCTTGAGTAGAAAAAAATATTGCAAACTTGGCATTACCAACAATCTCCACCAAATCCTCAATGTAAGTTGCTGTAAAGACATGGATATCACCAAAATGCAGTCCAGGATGTCTGTACACTAAAACTTTCCCTGAAATTTGTCCATGATCCCTACAAAGTACTCAAATAAAAAATAGAATAAAAATGGCAATCCATTATCTCTGAATGAAATTAAGGCATAAACTCATCAACATCAATTATGCAATTCAGTGTGTCAAGACGACAGGTTTACGATTCAAAAACAAATGTCATGAATAGGTACCGTTGTAGAAGAATTTGTATTATTCAAAAGCATTAAATTGAATTTTGAAAATGACAATCAAATTAAACTAATTCTAAGCCATAGACTCCCTAATCAAGATTCCCCAAGAAAAGAGCACAGTATCACAAAGAATTCCTGACTGCTAGATAGAAAAGAATGAGCAAAATATACAGTTCTGACATGCCTCGGGACTTTAAACATCAACTTCCACCAGTTCTCCCCTTCAATACTGATAATTAATCAACATAACAGCAAAACCATTTAAAAGGTCAAACAAGATAATATTTAATTTTAACCATAAAGAATCTACAAATTCCAGAAGGCTACCATAATGGACCTAGTTTTGAAAAATATTATACACAGCAAATTAAGGATGAGAACAAAATTGTACAATAGAGAGAAGTTTAAGTAGAAAATTGTAACAAAAACTCATTCATATGTTACATATACATGCATGAATGAGTTTAATGATTAAGCACCTCTTATGTGTATTATCTGCCCAAAAAAATAGAAAATAAAAACAATACAAGAAATAATGAACAGAAAACATCTATATTTAATACTTCTAAAGAATTCCTCTCAAGCCAAATGAGCAGATCAATGCATCATGAGCTTGAAAGATAACAATTCCTCGACAGGCATTCGGCGAAGAAATTACATGATGTGAATTGTAAGTAACGAACATGTTATGATTTTCTTAGCAACACCAATGAAATGGATAAGCATCTCCAATGTATAGCATGAAAAAAAGGGTAGGCCACCCCACATGCAACACATCTTTTTTTTATTTTTTGCCTTTTCTTCCCTTTTATTTTTGTTGTTATTTGATTTGTTGTGGTGGAAGGGGAGGGGGAGGTTAGCAGGGATTTGAAATTGTCAACACACTAAACATTCAAACCCAGTACCCAAACAGACATTTACAATTCCAGTACACTGTAAGTAGTGTAATAACAAAGAATAAAGGCTATCAACATCGACATAGCTGCCAAGTAAGCTGCTACATTCAAAGCCAATGGTGGAAAAAAAAAGCTACGGATTTCTATTTCTTACTGCTCATCATAATCATCAAAGCATTTTCCCAACTAATTGGGATCGGCAACACGAATTTAGGTCTGACATTCTACTCTATTAAGGGTACCCTCAGTTAGGCCATATCCCCATATCATTTCTTACTACTTCCAACCATGTTCTTTTGGGGCCACACCTTGTCTTTTTTTAGCCTTCCACTTGAACTAACTCGTACCTCCTAACAGATGTTGTACTGGATATGCGCCACACATAGCCAACCCACTTAAGTCTACTCTATCTCATCCTATTGCCTATTGGTGCCACATCAAAATCTTTCTGGATGTATTCGTTTCGAATTCTATTCCTACTTGTCTTACCACTCATCCAACTCAAAATCCTCATCTCCACTACACTCATTCTATGGCTATATTGTTTTTTGACCACCCAACAATCCACCCCATAGAGCAAAACTAGTCTCACAGTTGTCCTATAGAACTTGCTCTTTAGCTTCCTTGGTATGCGGCGATCACATAAAATTTTGGCTGCACATCTCCACTTCGCCCACCCGGCTCTAAATTTATGTGTGACATCTTTCTCTATCCCTCCATTTTCCTAGTTTATAGACCCAAAATATTAAATTGCACTCTTTTTGGTATTTCCTAATCGTGAATGTTAACTGCTTACTCGTCTCTACTCCTATTATTACTAAACTTGCATTTCATATACTGTATCTTAGACTACTAATTTTAAAACCTTTAGATTCGAGAGCATCCCTCCAAAGTTCTAACTTTATGTTGACCTCATTTCAGGTCTCATTGATCAAAACTATGTCATCATCGAACAACATGCGCCATGGTACCTCATCTTGTATTAAGTTGTCCATAATTAAGACAAAAAGGTATAGGCTCAACGTCGACCCCTGATGTAGACCTATTGTCACTGAAAACTCACTCGTCTCTCCACCAGTTGTTTGTACACTAATTAGCCCTCCATCAAACATATTTCTCACCAAGTCACACCCACCAAATCAAATCTCGAGGTACTCTATCATAAGTTTTCTTTAGATTAATAAAGACCATGTGGAGGTCTTTTTCCCTTTGTCCTAAACTTCTCAATAAGTTGCGTAAGTAGGAAAATAGCCTCGGTTGTTGACCTCTCTAGCATGAAACCGAATTGGTTTTCTGATACACTCGTTTCATGCTTAGTCATTGCTCAATCACTTTATCCCAGAGCTTCATAGTGTAGCTCATAAGTTTGATCCCTCGATAGTTTATACAATTTTATGTTTCTTTTGATTTTGTAAATAGGTACCACAATATTTTTCCTCTATCCGTCTGGTATTTTCTTTGTTCTCAATACTTTGTTGAATAGCTTGACCAACCAGTCAATGTCAATTTTCCCCGTGCACTTTCAAACCTCTATCGAGATACCATCTGGTCCTAAAGTCATTCTTATCTTCATCCTTTCCAAAGCTTCTTTCACTTCCGATATCCTAATCCTACAAATGTATCTATGACCTCCTCCCTCATTTATGTCAATGGTTCCTTCTACCGCCATGTTCTCATTGTGTTTGTCATTCAATAATTTTTGAAAAATAAACTCTCTACCTTTCATTGCCCTCTTCATCCTTCACCAAGACCCTTTGATCATCAGTCTTAATGCATTTAATATAGTCCAGATCCCTACACTTTTTTTCTCTCTTTTTTGCTAATTTGAAAACATTTTTCACCTAGTGTTCGCAATATCAACTACTTCAACTCATAATCGGCTGGTTAGATCGGAATAGGGAGCCTTTCGATCCAATTAACCCCAGTTTTGGAGATCTACTTGGGGGGAATGGAACCCCATCCCCCCACATGAATAGTACATAACCGACCGGTTCTTTTAATCCAAACTAGCCGAATAACAACAAACCGAACAGTTATCCAAAAAATTGGTCGATTTTCAAAAGAAAAGGCCATTTTTTAATTGTGCAACTCAAGGGTTCAACTTGGAACATTGCCTCATGGGTTCGATTTTGGGTGGTTTTTTCAACTTTTGAAGGCTTTTTCATAGCTTTTAGACCATTATTGAAGGAAATTATTGTGCCAAGGCTACAAAACTAAGATCTCACAATGAAAAAATCATCTCAAAAAATTCCATGTTCATTTGTTTTGGTGTTTTTCATCGGGTTCTAAAAAGTCCGTCATACAATTGATTTCTCACTTGATTTTGATCAGTTTTGTGTCAAATTTTGTGCATTTTGAAGATAATTGAGTTCATCACACAATTGTTGTGTTAATTTGGTCAACTACACAAAGTTTCGTGCTCGATTTTGGCAGTTTTGGTAAGACACTCAGAGTCTAAGTTCTGAAATATGAGAAATCTGTCCAACTAATGATTTCTCCCCCGATTTTGATTGGTTTTATGTCAACATTTGTGCATTTTGAAGATAACAGAGTTCATCACACGATCGTTATGGAAATTTGGTCGATTACACAAAGTTTTGTGCTCGATTTTGGTTGTATCAGTCGATTACTGGGGCCAAGTCCAAGTAACTCGGCCAATTAGTGCCAAGTACAGTAGCAGAAATTTTTTTACCAATTTATTGAAAAATAATTTACCTGACCGACTCATACTGGTTAACCGGCACGGTTTTGAGTTAACCAAAACCGGCCCATGACCAATTGACCTGCCCAGTTTGATCTTTCATACATTGTTTTCATCTTTTCTTGCATTGCTATATAGATTACCATATGCCTTAAGTTTAGCTTTACTTTTTATTTCTTTAGCCTTTTTCTTATCATTATTATTTTCTTTTAAGTTTTGACTTTGATCATTTTTATTACACTGCAAGGTTTTATAACATGATTGATTTTCGCTAATGGTCTTCTAAACCACATCACTCCATCACCAAGTTTCCTTATCGGATTTCTTTTCCCTCTAGATTCTTCTAAAATTTCTTTAGCCACTTTCTTAATACAGTCAGCCATCTGATTCCACATAATATTGACCTCATGTTCAGAGGTTCATTTTCTTTCTTTAACCAATTTATCCTTAAATAAGTATATTTCTCATTTTTTAAATTCCACCATCTAGTTCTTGGACACCGATTAATTTCACCTCCTCTTTCATGTTTTTATGCAGACGTCCATAACCACGAGTCTATATTGGGTGGTCAAACTCTCTCTTGGGATAATATTGCAGTCTTTACATGATGGTCGATCTACCTTCTTAACTAGGAAGAAGGTCAAACTCTCTCTTGGGATAATATTGCAGTCTTTACATGATGGTCGATCTACCTTCTTAACTAGGAAGAAATCTATTTAGCTTTTATCTGATCCACTTTTACTTCTATTTCTTACAACTAAATAAAATAAAATTAGGTCCAAAATAAACACTTAATCTAGTGTTGGAGCAGTGATAATCAAGAATCCACCCGACCAGTAGTGTATGGGTATTGTTAAGCCGACCAGAGCTACAATAAAAGTCCTGGTGATATAATACCTTGTAAGTATCAAAATATGTTCCATGTCTTGAAGTGAGAAAGCTGTTGTACAAATTTCATACCCTGATTGGCTGAAAAAGCCTGATTCAAACATCAGAAATTTCAAAAGAAGGAAACTCCTGGTTAATTCCATCAGCAAGAATAATTTGCATGGATAATTCACAATTCCCACCTATAGAAGGTACTTCAAATCAAATCTTGGCGGAGGTAGCAATGGAAAATTGGAAACCTAGGGTTGACTGGGCACCAAGGAGTCATCCTTAACTGTGAAGCCCAAGTACTAGTTTAAACAGACTTGTTGGGAGTCTGTGATGCATCTTACGAGGAAGAGATAATTATTAACCAATTATCTGTTCTTGGTTGTTGTGAGACCCCAAAATAAAATATAAGTTGCAACAAAAACAAACAAAGACCGCAATATCATTAGGCACCGCCATTCCCATTGATACAGAAGAGAGATCCAAGCTTGTAGGTCAACAATGGCAATAAAGCAGACAATGTAAATGTCGTGCGGCATGTTTCCTTCTTTATACAACTTTTTGAATCAGTTCTCCTGTATTTAGGGATCATCCAGCCTCCAAGTTCTTTTCATAATCGAATTTTATTCAGTTTGAAAAAGAAAATAAAGAAAAGAATACAAAGTAAAACCATAATTGAGACAAATAATTGAACTTGCACAAAAACAACAGTCAACTTCTCAATATCTTCCTTCCATAGCATTTTTACGTCAAAGTTTTTAAGCTCGCCAGTGACTTTTTCAGATATTTTTCAACCAGACAAAAAGAAAAAAAATATGAAATAATACAGAGAATTGAATGAGACACTTACAAAATGATACAGACTTCATTTCCCTTCAACTTTCCTGTGGGGTCTGCAGTACCCATCAGATAATAAGAGTTTGGTAAAAGAACCTTTCCTTCTTTAAGGCCTTTCCTTTCCTCCTTCATAAGAATTGACAAACGATGCTGTAGGTAAGGTTCCTCAAGCGGTAATCCACAAAAAATCATTCTCGCCACCAACAAATTGTCACTTATCTCTTGATATTTCACAGCAGCTGCAAAACACAAAATTAAGGAAGACGACACAATGAATCCACTACAAAAAAAACATTCAACAACAGGCTCTTTTCCAGGAGACAAATCCACACACTGGAAAACTAAAAAGATTAGTGAATTAGTAACAAAGTAATAGAGATTTTATACTAAAAGACCAAGTACATTTAGTACAAGAAAATTACAATCACGCCCATCCATCAAATGTGAAATCAAGAAGCTGGGAGAGCATCATTTCACCCACAAAAGTCCGAGTTAAATTTTCTAGACTTTGAACCCAGCTAATGCCGCACAAATCCCCAATCTCAACCCCCCCCCCGCCCCACAGGGGGGCCCACCAGCACCCAATTTCGCATCGGTCACCTAGAGTGATTTGACTCCTTTTTTGTATATATGTTCTCAAATACATCCACCCCAACGCCTAGGTGGGTGAGAGCCCTGGGTGCATCCACTTGGGGGTAGGCAGGCACCCAGGGAGAGCAGGCCATATGTTCCTGCATTTTGCTAGGTAGGCACCATGGCCAGCCTAGTACCAAACCCCCCAAAAGTGAGAGAAGACGGAAAATAAATAAGAGAGACAGGGTAGAGAGAGAATTAAGAGAGAAATAAGGTTTACACAGGGATCCTAATCATCAAGTTCCTCATTTCAAATGCAAGTTAGAGAAATGATAGGCTCTTGTGAAATGTGGATGACTTGGTAAAGTACAGCATGACACAATTTCTTTATAATCATAAGCAACTTTTTTAGGGGCTACCAAGTACTAACACCTAGCAACTCTATACAATATTTTCCTTTTCTTTTTCTTTTCTTTTTTTTTGGCGGGGGTGGGAGGGGGGGGGAGATGTGGGTGAGTCGTTTGGGTGGGATGGAGGGAGGGTCATGCAACTGTTATCTCTTCACAAGGTTCGGCGAGAGAGAGAGAGAGAGAGAGAGGGAGGAGAGAGAGAGAGAGGAGGGAGGAGAGAGACGACCATGACAATTATTACTCCTTAACCTTAAAACGTAGGATAAGCATCGCCCTCCCCTCCCTCCTCCCTCCCCCACGCTACTTCGACGGCTCGACCGTAAGGTAACGTAGGCTA